>CM044111.1:5460620-5634149 GCA_024174645.1 Lemna minuta | reverse complement strand
TTTCAAAGATATATCTCAAATTTCCCTAATTCTCTGTGGATTCGACCCTTAATTACCATTATACTAATTAATGAAATTGATTAATCATAAATTGGTAAGTTTAGGACTTTGTTTTGACACTAAGTTGAGTGTAATCAATGACCATACGATTTAGTCTCGTCAAGCTTCAGCAAGGGTCTTGCTCAGGTACCAAATAGTGGTTGGCTTCTTATCTATTCGATGTTCCAATACCGCTCCAATTGCACAGTCTGAAGCGTCGCACATGATCTCGAAAGGTAAGTCCCAATTAGGACTTTAAAGAATTGGTGCTTTGATCAATGCGAGCTTCAACATCTCGAATGCGCGCTCCCCTTCTTTGTCGATGAAAAAGTCCTTATCCTTGCAAAGAGGAGTCGTTAGCGGTTTGGAAACTTTAGCAAAGTCCTGTATAAACAGGCGTTAGAAGCCAACGTGTCCCAAAAAACTCGATACATCTCGTAATGTTGCTGGGAGAGGAAGGTTTTGAATGACCTCAATCTTGGCCTTATCAACCTCCAAACCTTTGTCCGAGATGAGATGCCCGGGCACTACTCCCTCTCGTACCATAAAATGGGATTTCTCCCAACTCAATACTAGTCATTTCCTGATGCAGACCTTGAGGATCTTTGTCTGGTGAGCTAGACAGTTATAAAAATCATCTCCAAAGACTGAGAAATTATCCATGAAGACTTCGAGACTATCACCATGGAAATCGGAAAATATCGACGTCATACATCTCTGAAATGTCGCAGGGGCGTTACATAACCCGAATGACATTTATCTAATAGCGAATGTGGCAAAGGGACATTGGTGGCGTACGACCCCCGTCGCCACCAAGGCATGACACTACGGCCCCTACGAGCAGACCCCGCATCCAGACAGGCGATATGATGATCGACCGACTCAGGGTGGTCACTCGAGGGACTACCGCCCGACGAGTCCGGCCCTGAGAGGTGCCCGCCCCTACGATGATCGCTGTGATTATCAAGGTGATCGCGCACCAGTAGTCTCCGCATACGGAGCTCAGGATCATGGGTATCCCGACCGCCGAGTCGATCAAGCCCGCCCTCGTGATTATTATCACGATGGCGAGTACACCACCAGCGCCCGAGGAGACCTGCGTCGCCACGGAGACTACGACCCCCGACCGGAGTATTCCCGCCATGATCGTGATATTCCCCAGCGCGTGCCACCGCGCCCGGACTACGCCGACCCCTACGATCGGGAGTATGACCACCGGCATTACCCCAGCCCGCCACGACATCAGCACGATGATCGAGACTTCCACGACCGACGTGATGACCCCGATCGTCGTCGTGAGGACCATCGCATTCGTATGCAGAAGAGCGTGAGAGTTGAGGTCCCTGTCTTTGACGGTTCTCGAGAGCCCAAAGACTTCATTGATTGGGAGTCCAGCATGAACTCCTACTTCCGCTGGTATCGCATGGACACCGACCTCTGCGTCGAGTACGTAGAGATGAGACTTGGCGGACAGGCCAAGATCTTTTGGGAGAACGAGTACTTAGCCGCCGAGAGGCGAGGGCTCCCGATCACTACCCGGGCCGAGATGGTTCGAAGGCTGCTGAACAAGTATGTTCCGTGGCGAGTATGAGGCGACACTCTTCCTATCATGGCTTGACCTCCAACAGGGCAAGTCACCCGTCACGGGACTACATACTGCACCTTTGAGGAGTGTCGGATGAGGTGTCGGTTCGTGGAGGACCCACTGATAGTCATTGGTCTCTTCACACACGGGCTTACCACCCGTCTTCGAATGAGGTGCTCAAGAGCTGCCCTTTCCGAAGTTGACGAGGCCTATCGCATCGTGGAGCACATGGAGAGACCCGAGACGATGCCCCGTGACGACGACCCCTCGCACCGCTCGGGCCCCGTTCACCCGCTCCACGACGACTACCACCCCATCCCAGCCTCGACCCGGGTGGCGGGAACAGTCGGACTACCCCGACCACCTCGGTGGGATCTGCCCCACCCCCGGTCCCGTGACGACCGATTCGTCCCTCCGCACGACCGCCGCCGCCCCTCCGCCCATCACTTGTTTCAAGTGTCGTGGGCAAGGGACACCGGGCCAGCCAGTGCCCGTCTTCAAACCTGCTCATCGAGTTAGAGGACAATGCCCGGGACTATACAAAGGGACGACGACGACTTGGGGGATGACATCTACGTTGCCGACGATGGGCTAGAGGAGGAGTGCCCTGGATCCGGACATCATTGGCTACATCAAGATCACCGGGTGCAGCTTCATCCCACTCTCCCACGGCACCCCACGGATCTACGGTGAGTCAGCATCGCGTGCCGAGCCCCGCAAAGCAGCACCCACGTGTCCCGACCGCCCGGACACGATGCACGGGGCCCGACTCCCCGTCCCGCGAGGACCCGTGTCGCATCCGCGTCGACACCCGGGCGCCTCCTCCTCGACGGCTGATCGGGGGGACTCCTCACCGACCCCCGATCCGGTAGCCGATTGCGCACTTCGCACTTCGATCTTCTATACTTATGTGAAGATCAATGGGCAGGTGTGCAAGTTGATCGTCGATAGCGGCAGTTGCGTCAACGCCGTGTCGGACACGATGATTCCACGGCTTGGGCTATCGTCTTACCCGCACCCGACACCCTTCGATGTGTCTTGGATCGATACGACGTCTCTTCCGGTGAGACTCCAGAGTAGGGTGCCTCTGCGGATCAGCACTTATGACGATATAGTGCTCGTGATGTTATCCCAATGAAAAATCAGGGAGCATCATACTTGGGCGACCACTGGTTATACGACCACGACGTCCCAGCGGGCAGGAAGGGCAAACACTTGCACCTTCATGCACCGTAGCCGGAGAGTCGTATGGGTCCCCACACCGCCCGGGACGGCATGGCTCGGCGCCTACCGCCTCCTCGCGTTGGACTCATGGTGGTTCGAGGTCTGGAGTTTCAGCAGAGTATCCGGGACGAGCTCACAGAGACCCTAGTCTGTTTTGCCTTAGCTCTCGATGTCCCCACCGGAGCAGAGCCACCTACACCTTCCCCCGAGGCTGAGCCGATCCTAGCGGAGTTCGGAGACGTATTCCCCGAGGACCTGCCCTGCGAGTTGCCGCCGATGCGCCATATCCAGCACGCGATCGATCTCGTGCCGGGCGCTTCACTCCCAAACCTGCCCCACTATCGGATGGAGCCCGCACACTACGAGGAGCTGTGGCGACAGGTTCAGGAGTTGTTGGCGAAGGGCCTCATTCAGGAGAGCCTTAGCCCCTGCGCGGTACCTGCCCTTCTTGCGCCAAAGAAAAATGGTACCTGGCGCATGTGTTGTGATAGCCGTGCTATCAATAGGATCACGGTCAAGTACCGTTTTCCGATCCTGCGCCTGCAGGACTTGTTCGACATGATGGCAGGATCCACGGTCTTCTCAAAGATTGATTTGAGAAGCGGATACCATCAGGTTCGGATCCGTCCTGGAGATGAGTGGAAGACCGCCTTTAAGATAAAGGATGGTCTTTACGAGTGGCGAGTCATGCCGTTCGGTCTCTCGAACGCGCCTAGTACCTTCAAGAGGCTGATGAATGAGGTCTTGCGCCCCTTCATTGGCAAATTTGTCGTCGTCTACTTCGACGACATACTTATTTACAAAACTGCAGTCGAGAGGATCACCTCCACCATCTACGCGAGGTCTGCGATGCACTTCGACAGAGAAGCTTTACGCTCACCCCAAGAAGTGCTACTTCTTCACGACCGAGGTTTCCTTCCTAGGATTCATCGTGTCGCCTCGCGTGTGTCTCGCCGATCCGGAGAAGGTACGAGCTATTTCGTGCATGGCCGCGACCTTCCACCATCCACGACATCGGGAGCTTCATTGGACTCGGCGACATTCTATCGCCGATTCGTCCGTAACTTTAGCTCTGTGACGGCACCGATCACCGATTGCCTCAGCCGGGAGACATTCCAGAGGGACTCGAGGCAGCTCGAGCCGGCCTTCGCCGATTGAAGGCCTTGATGACCCAAGCACCGGTCCTACGGTTACCCGACTTCGGGAAGGTGTTTGAGGTCGCTTGCGACGCTTCCGGCGTTGGCATTGGGGGTGTCCTGAGCCAGGATGGCCACCCCGTTGAGTTCTTCAGCGAGAAGCTGAATGACGTCAAACTCCGATACTCCACGTACGATAAGGAGTTCTATGCCGTCATTCAGGCTTTGCGACACTGGCGCCATTATCTCCTGTCCAAGGAGTTTGTGCTCTTTTCGGACCACGAGGCCCTAAAGTACCTCCACTCGCAGCAGAAGTTGAGCGACAGACACGCACGATGGGTGGAGTATCTGCAGGACTACACGTTCGTCATCCGCCACAAGAAGGGCAAGGATAATGTGGTCGCGGACGCGTTGAGCCGCCGGGCGCATCTCCTCACCTTAGTGAGGGTGCAGGTTACCGGGTTTGAGTCCGTAAAGGACTTATATTCGACGTGCCCGCATTTCGGCCCCCATAGTCCAGGCCCTTGAGCTTGGCACTAGTCATGAGCACCGTGACTACCTTCGGACAGAGGGTTACCTATTCTTCAGGAATAGGTTGTGCGTACCACGCACGTCGCTTCGGGATCAGCTCACTTGGGAGTGCCATTCCGGAGGTCTTGCCGGCCACTTCGGCCGAGACAAGACGATTACGGCAGTAGAACATCAGTTCTATTGGCCAAGTTTGAAGCGCGATGTTGGGAACATCGTTGCTCAGTGCAGGGTGTGCGCCTTCGCCAAGCAAGTCAAGAAGAATGCTGGCCTCTACACACCGCTTCCAGCTCCGACGCGACCATGGGACGACGTGAGCATGGATTTCGTGCTCGGACTACCTCGCACGGTTCGCCACCATGATTCTATCATGGTGGTAGTGGATCGCTTTTCGAAGATGGCCCATTTCGTGCCATGTTCGAAGACCTCTGATGCCACGCGAGTGGCCCAGTTGTATTTCCGGGAGGTAGTTCGTTTACATGGGCTGCCTAAGTCCATCGTCTCGGATTGCGATGTCCACTTCACGAGCCACTTCTGGCGGACGCTGTGGAGCATGTTGGGGACCAAGCTAAAGTTCTCGACGGCGTACCACCCTCAAACTGACGGCCAGACGGAGGTCGTCAATCGGAGTCTAGGAAACTTGCTCCGATCTTTGGTGGGGGATAACCTCACCACTTGGGATCTAGTCATCCCGCGTGCCGAGTTTGCGTATAACGCCTCGGCGAACTGCACCACTGGCATGAGCCCGTTCGAGGTTGCCCATGGTTTAGTACCCCGCAAACCTCTAGATTTAGCGCCAGTAGATCCCCACATTAGAGCCTCAGAGGATGGAGTTGCATTTGCCCAGCATGTGAGTGAGTTGCATAAGTACATTCATGATAGGATCACTCAGCAGAATGCAGCGTACAAGCAGGCTGCCGACTCGCATCTTCGTCACCGGAGTTTCGAGGTGGGTGACCAGGTGATGGTTCGGTTGAGACCTGAGAGATACTCTCCAGGCACGGCTACGAAGCTTCATGCTCGTAGCGCGGGCCCGTTCCGGGTCCTGTCTCACGTGGGCGAGAACGCCTACGTCGTCGGCATTCCTCCCTCGTGGGGGATCAGCTCGACCTTCAACGTGGCGGACTTGGCCACTTATTCAGCTCTACCACCTCATGATCAGCCTTCCGACCCAGGCCCCTTCTCAGAGAGCGAGTTTGCCCCGCAGTCCACTCCCTCGGTACTACCACCCGATTGGCATGAGCAGGTAGAGGAGGTACTGCAGGAGATAATTGACTTCACAGGGGATGGTGCTTCGCGGAGGTTTTTTGTGCGTTGGCAGGGACGCCCGGCAGAGGATGACGCATGGATCACGGAGGACGACTTGGCACGCCTACGACCGGACCTGCTCGAGCCGCTGCCCGACTCACCCGCTAACTCGATGGAGTCGAGTTCTTCCAACCCCGGGAGGATTGGTGGCGTACGACCCCCGTCGCCACCAAGGCATGACTCTACGGCGCCGGAGGAGCCGACACCCACGCGCGTCCAGCCCTCTCGACAGGCGAAGACGAAGGATGCCGACTTTCACTACCCTAAGTGAGGATTTCATCTCGCCACCATAGACTTCATCAGGCTCGCGAGCGCGGGGATTTATCGTTCTACCCTTTCCTTTTATTTCGCACTTTCGTAGGCCGCACGTGTTTAAGCGGGCCTTTGCATATCTTCCTCTCTCTCTTTTAGGCCTTGGGGGTGGGTTCCCTTCGTTTCGGGGCCCTAGCCTAAGGCCCTTTCCCTTTGTGAACCTTATTTCTTTTCTATGAGCATGGGTGTGGGTTGTGGGCCTCAAGTGGGCCCTTTCCTCTCTTGGCCCACCATGGGCTCTATAAGAGGGGAAGGGACCCCCCCACAAACCCTAGCCGTCATTTGAGAAAAGAAGAGTCTTCCTCTCGAGTGGCTGCTCAAGGAAGGTTAGGGAAGAAGTCCTACCACCGACGCCGCCGCCGCCGCACCAGTTCGTGCCGCCGCCGCCGCCACCGCCACCGCCGCCACTTCTTGCCCTCGCCCTGGATCCGCTCCACGCCGCCGCCATCGCCGCCGCTCCAAGCCGCCGTCGTAGCCGCCGCAAAGATCCGCCGCAGCCGCCGCGCCATTGCCGCCGCCGCCGCCGATCAAGCCGCCGCCACCACCGCGCCCAAGGCCACCGCCATCGCCGCGCGCCAAAACCGCCACTCCCCATCGGGCCGCCGCTCGGCCGCGACCGCCGCTCGCCCAGCGCCGTCGCCGCGTCCCGCCGCGCCGCCGCGTCCCCGCTGCCATCGCCGCCACGCCCGGCTGCAGCTGCCGCCGTCCGCTCCTTCCACTTCCCACACCGCGCCCAACTCGCCGCGTGATCCTCCCCATCGACGAGCCGGACGCGCCCCTATCGCCTTCCGCCGTGCTCGGCCCCTAGCGCCGCGCCCGGCCAGTGTCCCGCAGCCGCCGCGATCCGCGCGCCCGGCCAGCCGCCTCCGCCGCGTCCCGCCTTACCGCCGTGTTCGATTGCCCCGGCCCGATTGCCCCGCCCCATCGCCGGGCCCAGTCCACCACTGTCTCGATCGTCACACGCCACACCCCGCCGCATCCAGCATCCGCCGTCGCGCCCAGTAACCGCCGTTCGGCGCATCGCCCGGTGCCGCTGCCCTACGCCACCCCTCCCTCCGCTGTGCTCGCGCGGCTCGCTCTGCTCGCCGTGAGTCTCCCTCACTTCCGCCCAGTGCCGACCGTCCATCCGCGCTACCCCGCCGACTCGCCTTAGCGTCCGTTGCCAGTGCCACGCTCGACGATCTCCCCCTCGCCCGGACCGACCGGGCTCGCGCCCCGCAGGTTAGGCACACATCCCCTCCCTTTTATTTTGAAGTGCAATATCTCTTTCAGTACTTCCCACATCTGTCTGCACCGCCCTCGGGCCTAGTTAGGTCGAGTGACCCTTGGTTACGGGATTGGGATCGTGGATCCGGCCGCCGGGTTGACGATCGAGCTCCCACCGACGACTCGAGGCCGCTCTCTCTCTCGCTACGACGAGCTCGGGAGGACTCCCGATCCCTCCTACTCGGCGCACCCCCGGAACTCCGAGACGACGTGTTGGGCAGGTTGACTGCTTGAGGAGTACATCGAGGCATCACCGCATCATCTAGATACCATAGGCCATACCCCTTCCATAGTTCCCCCATATCATCCTTAGCGTCAGGCCGAGCTCACCCCTCGGTCCGGCATCAGACATGTAAACGTCATCTTTTCTTGATCGTCCGGATGAATCGCAATCTGGTTTTACTCTAAATAACCATCCAAGAAACAAAAGTAAGTCTGACATGCTAGTCAATCAAGGATTTGATCGATGAACGGCAACGGGAAGTGCTCTTTCTTCGTTGCGGCATTCAACTTCTGGTAGTCGATACAAACTCGCCACTTTGTCGGAAGACGCATTTGAATCTCCTCACCCTTGTCATTCACGATCATCGTAACTCCTGCCTTCTTGGGAACAACATGTACGGGACTAACCCATTGGCTATCTAATATCGGTATATGATCTCTGTATTAACCCATTTCAAGATCTCCTCCTTCACGGCTTCCCATACCTTAGGGTTTAGTCGTCGCTGGGCTTCCCTCACGGGTGTGGACCAGTCCTCCAAAAATATGCGATGAGTGCATCATGAAGGGTCTAATCCCCTCAAATCTGCTAGAGTCCAGCCGATTGCTTGCTCATTCTGTCGTAATACGTCGAGTAATTATTTCTCATGTTCCTCATTGAGCTGGGATGAAATGATTATTGGTTTTTCTGGCTAAGAGTCAAGAAAAGCATACTTGAGTGTAGATAGAAGATGCTTGAGCTCCTCTGTCAGCTCGTCCAAAGGTAGCTCCTTGAAATCAACTTCCTCGTTGATTGTCATGCCTTCCTCGATGCAAGTCTCTATGCCTTGGTCATCAAAAAGGTTGATGGCGCCCAAATCTTTGAAATCTTGTGAAGGGTACTTCATTAACTTGTTGATGTTGACCTTCACCGTGTACTCTCCCACCTTCAGAATTACTTCTCCTTTTTCCCAATCTATAACGGCTTTTGCGGTAACTAAGAAAGGTCTTCCTAGGATAATTGGGGCTTGATTAAGCTCCTTAGTGATCTTCATATCTACTACTAGGAAGTCTACCAGAAAATAACAACCTTCAATTCTAACAATCACATCTTCTACTATGCCATGAGGCTTCCTTACCGATCCATCCGCTAAACATAACTCTATAAGGAAAGGCTGCAACTCCCCTACATGATGACAGTCAAATACGGCTTTAGGGAGGATATTGATACTAGCTCTGGTATCTAACAGGGATCTTGTAAAAGTCATTCCTCCAATTTCACTCGTAATCATGGGCGCTCCTGGATCTCTCCTTTTAATCGGAAGAGAATTCATCATAATTGAACTAATATACTCACTCAATTGGATCCTCTTGAGCTTCTATGGGGTGTGTATATGCCTTTAAGAAATTTTGCATAAGAAGGTATATGCTTAATAGCATCTACTAAAGGGATGGTAATGGTTACCTTTTGGAAGGCTTCTAATAAATGATCATCAGATTCACTAACCTTAGCTTTCAGTTTTCTCAATGCTTGAGGGTAAGGTATGGGTGGTTTGTATGTGTTGGGATTGGGCTCAGCTCGTACCCGTTCTTCCTCATCATTTGAACTACTATCTTGCTCTACTACGATTGTCGATGTCTCTTCATCTATCGAGCTCTTGTGTAAGGGATGATCCTTATAAGGATCTGGTAAGTCTTTGCCGCTCCTAAGGCTCGATATCGCTAATGCAGTCTCCACTGCCTCCTCGTCAACATGCACATGACTCAGATTATGCATTTGACTCGAAGAGGACCCTTGATTCCTCGGGTTGATAGTGGCCTGCGATGGTAATTGGTCAGAAAACTAAACTTGCTTACCCTTCTTATTATCAATCGAGGTAGGGATGTTCGTCTTTATGAAATCCTGTAATTTGTCCACGTGTGAGTTCATCCTGTTCATTTGCTCCATCAACTGAGAGATCACACCCAGAATTGGATCTGCAGATGGTGCGTTCGGTCATGGAGCTTGATTGTATGATTGCTGTGGTGGGATATACGTCGATTGTCTTGCATTCGTGTAGGGGATATGTTGCGAGTTTTTTTGTTGACCAGTGTTGTAAGATGGAGGATACGTTTGATCCGTGTTCCTCCGAAATCCTTGTTGCTGCATAGGATTATTATAAATAGGGTTAGTAAAATAATTTGGGTATGTACCTTGATAATTTGGTCTTCCCTGTTGACTTGGCCCTCCTGGTGGACCTTGTCTATACATGCCTTGGCCTTGAATTTCCATGATCGGACAATCCATCTGGACATGGTCGAGGCGTGAGCAATGGACGCATGTCGACGCTTCTTGTAGAGCAAAGAGTGCATGTCCTTCAGATCCGTTGCGGATGTGGAACCATTCTAGTAAAAGATTGTGGATCTCCGCCATCTTGTCAATCTTCTCTAAGAGCATGCCTGTTTCTATGGACTTGGCATCGATTAATCCTCCTTTTGGCATTGCACGTCTTCCGAATGGTTTTGCCACGTTGTGGTGGCTATTTTCCGCCATAGTCCTGATCAATTCCATTGCTTCATCTTCAAACTTGCTCATGAAGGTGCCGCCACTAGCTGCATCTAAAAGATATCTATCTTGCGGGCCTAACCCATCATAAAATATCTGTGTAAGCTCATGGTTAGACACTCCATGGTGAGGACACTCCCTAGTGAGGTCTCTAAGTCTCTCCCAAGCTTCATGAAATGTTTCACTCGGTCCTTGAGTAAACTCACGCATCGCCTTCCTAACACAGGTGGTCTTTCCTACGGAATAGTACTTCCTAAGAAATTCCTCCTCCATCTCGGTCCAAGAGGTGAATTCTTTCCTTAACTGAAGAAACTAGTCCTTAGCTCAATCTCTAAGGGTAGCGGGAAAGAGTTTCATCTTCATCACATCTACCGACACATTATGAATCTAATTGATCTCGCACACTTGACTAAGCTTGTCAACATGTCTATAAGGATCCTCGGAAGGTTTACCATGGAAGATAGGTAACATACTCATCACATGCGAATCTATCCTATAATTCACATTTCTAGCAAGATGTGCATTAATACGAGTAACGGGTCTTTGAAGAATAGGCCTAGCATAGTCACTAAGGTGTCTCCTAAAATTTCCCTCATCATTCAGGGCCATATCTAAGGTCGATGATGACGTGAAAGAGGAAAGTGATTGCGAGGAACGTTCAAAAAGATCTAAGTGTAAAGGATTATTCCTCGTTCTCCAATCAGACTCTTGTCTCATAAATATGCACCAATATATCAATATAATAAGAGATACTATAAAATTAATTGTACCTGATTGTCGTTATTCGTGAGAGTTACGCTCTACCAATTCGAGTGTGACGCGATGATTGTCCGTCGTCCGTAGAGAGGGACTAATCACTTTATCTCGTAAAAATTAAGTTCAAGATGTGATTTCTCCTCGATTTCTCCATCAATTTTTGATTTCAAACACTCCTTGGACACAGAAACAAGTCAATAATGCGATGAAATCGATTGGCACTTGAATTGTGGTGTCTAAACAGTTCGATTAATCTCGAAAATCCAAGGGCTCCTTTTCCGTTCAAAGAACAGTTCTATTTAAAGAGAAAAGAGGCGTAACCGCTCGATCAACGGTCACCTCGCGATCGACGGTCGCGATGAAGTGTCGTTTAGCAAATCGGTGCCCCTAAATAATGACCGTTCGATCGGCGATGAACAATTGAGATATGTCCACATCTCGCGTATGAAGAGGTGCGTCGCTTTGATCCATCCGTTGGATCTTCATCCAATAATCGCGATACGTCGAGGAGTCCACCGATCGCGATTAATCTCGGCCGTTATAACTCCCTCTACTGACGGTCGAGATTACTTCACTTAAATCGCATTTACGGCGTGTGATTTGATGAAGATCGCGTGGACCTCAAGTCCACCGCATCGACGCGCGATATTCCACGCTTTTTTGATCCAACGCCTCGCGATAGTTCCACGTGTCCTGCCAACTTAAAACAAGAGTGAACATAGTCCCACACGGATAAAATTATGGAGAGTTTTTGGGTATATAAGGTGTGACGAATATGAGGGTTAGCTTCAATCCGAAATATTGAATGCTTATATGTACCATAACCCTATATTACGAGTAAATATAAATATGCACACGTCACATTCGTGTCACGTAGGTGCTCGCGTGGGGCCGCGTGACTCTGCCACGTAGCCTTGCGTGCAACGTCGCACCCACGTGGGTCCCGCGTGAAAAATCAAACCTTTTTGCATTTTTTTAATTGTTTTAATTAACTTTAAAAATTGAAAGTACACTTAAATAAATTTTGAAAAATTCCAAAAAATTCCTGTAAATTGTAAAAATCATAAATTTCAAAATACAACTCCAAATTAATTCAAATTTAATTTTTTGGATCAGAAATTTAATAATCTATCATTATAAAAATTCAAGTTATTAAAATAGTAAGAGAATGAATTTTAATTAAATAAATACATTCATGTGTTTTCCAAAATAACTTTATAAAAATACATGAATATTAATATCCATCAGTTCTCTTATTATTTAATCATGAAAACATCAGTATGATCTTAAATATAAATAGGACTATAAGTTATAATGTTTAATTGCATATAATAATCCATAAATTGATATATTTTTAGATCATAACATGAAATTATACAAAATGATAGAAATATACTTAAAATATGATAACATGCATACATTTGGAGTAATTAATGCTTTTATTTGTATTAATAAGCATGTAAATTCATGTATAATTAGCATGTTATCAATTCCGTGGAATCGTCTTGAAGTTCTCTTTCATAAAATATCATTTTCCCCAATTTCTATCATCGATTCATCATCCGATTTGATGAAATCAAAGAGATCATCAGAAACTTCTCTAATTCCCTGTGGATTCGACCCACATTTACCATTATACCCCTCAATTCAAGATATTTTTCATTAAATTGGTAAGTTTGGATTTATTTTTGACACGAGACCGTGTTCAACTGACGACCTCGCGGTTTCGATTCGTCATGTGTGCACACGTGTGCGTGCGTGTGTGCATGTGTGCATGTGAGTGAATAGTGAGATAAAGCATCCTTTTCAGAATTTAAGCTACCTCACAGATTATACACCTGTCGAATCGCCGTTAATTTCATCATGTGGGATATGTTCCTTTGTTTTTCTTTTCAGGTGATGTCCCACGACAAGAAGCATCCAACTCGCCTATTCAATCAAATCTGTCGATCTGCATTTAAGTCAAGGGCTACGCGGCGCACTCTGATTCGTCGCTGAATTGTTTTAAAATGCTTTAATCTCTGTCACTCATCTATGGACTTATAACGCTTGAGATTAAAACTATTCCGTGGACTGCGTGGACACATAAATGCATCCAGAGCATCAAATGAAAATCAAACGGCATGTGTTTCATGGCGTTTCTTCTTCACGCTCGACGTGGCGAAATCTCAAAAGTTCATCTTCTATCCAAAAAATGCAATTGAAACGTAATGATTTGCATCTAAGCATTTCATTAGAGCCATTAATCAAAGATTAAATGCCCGATTCGACGGTTATGCCCAAATCTCCCAATAAATACACATGTTCATCGACGATATAAAGCATTCTTGGGTGTTTCGAGTAATCCAACTATATAGACATCTCAGTCCTTGAATCTCTTGCTTTCTTTGTCTTCTAGATCAATTTCTGCTTGCAAGGAGTTTGTGTATATAAAAGATATTTTCCCTTTAATCTCGTAACTATTTAAAGACGTGGCTGTTGATAACATGCATTAATAACTTAAATTCTTACCCTATTTAACTCATATTAATGCTTGTTTTATGTGAATATGATGCATGTTATCGTAGTTTTTAGGAATTTTCTCCATTGGTATGTGATAACACATAAATCTATGAACTTTAACTCTAAGTTTTCATGAACAATTGGCTTGAAAAAGAATAAATTTATGTGTTATTAGGCTTAAATTGCTTAATCTTGCTTTATTATGCTTCTATGGAATTTCTTTGGTTTGATAATACTTAAATACCTCTTTCTGATTATAAACTGACAAAGAAATGAATTGTGAAAGCAAGATATATATATGTTAGAATTTTAGAAATGATTTAAATGAATTTTAGGGCATTTGTTTAATTAATTTAATCATTTCTTGTCTATTTATGAGCGTCAGGGGTATATCTACAATTCTCGGAAATACAGGGTAAGTCAGGTAGAAGTCACCAGATCGCGACACGTGTCGCAATCTGGTGGCGTCATTTCTAATTTGTTTATTTTATTCCTTCGTTTTGTCGTTTTCTGTTACGCGTTTTTTTTCGCCGTTTTAATAATCCTCCGTCTTGTCGTTTAGTTGTTTTAGTTTTGTCGTGTTGTTGTTTAGTTTCGTCGTTTTGTTTTAAGTTTCTTTATTTTGTCGTTTTCTCTAATGGAAACCGTATTAAACTATATTCTATTCCGTCGTTTTGTCGTTTTGCCAACTCCGGTTTTGTCGTTTTGTTTATTTCGTTTCGTCGCTTTGTTTATTTAATTCCGCCGTTTTGTCGTTTAGTTTATTTCCTTGTTTTGTCGTTTTCGTTTTAACGATTAAAATATTAAAAAAACTTTGCTTACCTGCGGCGCGCCGTTATCGTTGACCACGAAGCGAGAATAAGAGAGTGACGTGGCGCTCTCTTATTCGCGCTAAATGGGGAATCTGCGGCGAAAGTTAATCGCCGCAGATTCCGTCACTTACTTATTTTATGATTTATTTTAAGATTACTTACCTTTCAGGTGACGTGGCGAAGATCTGACGGCCGGCGTGGTGAGGACGTGGCGCAATCACAGAGGCTCATTGATTAGGGCTGCTGACGCAAGAGATCACCAAATCAACGGCCAGAAATAATCGGGGAAGAAATGTTGATATCTCCTAATCCGACCGTCCGATTGGGCTGAAATTTTGAAGACGTACTCGTCTCATCGTGCTCTTCTATCTGTACGGTTGAGATCTCCATCTGATTCCTGAAATTCCCGAAAATCAATCTCAATCGTCGGATCGAGAGGAAGCTCCTAACTCCTAAAAGAGCTTCTCCTCCACTCCGAATTCTCTTGTCTTTTTGGCTCTCTCTTGACACCAGGTCACCAGCAGGAAAGGGGGAGAAGCTTAGGCCCAAGCTAAGCATCATCGGATGCTTGAGTTTGTTCCGGGAGAAGGAGATCAAGAGGAGATCGTCGTCGTAGCGAATCAAGCACCACCCGGCCTAGGATTGGCATCAACACGGGGTTTGTGGGAAGATTCCCGAGGAGGGATTCTCTTGTAAGCCTTTTTCCATGGATAATGTAGGACCTTTTCTTCTATTTTAATCGTAGGTTATTGCATTGGTTTCATAAATCATACCAAACCATATCATCCATCTCCATACGATTTCCCCTCTTTCATCTCCCCTTTTCTTCTCTTTTCTCACCTTCAATCGATCTCTACCCTTCCAATTCTACTCTCTTTTCCTCTAATTAGTACTACAGAGATATAATCTCACCAATTACATCCATTACGTCTATTTAATTCTCCTTCTAACTCCTAAATATCCTCCACTATAGGAATACACCCCTTCTTCTACTTTCGTCTCAACCCTCATTACCTAGATTCCCTGAGGATCGACCCTTGCTTACTACTGTTCTAAGTGAGGAATTATAAATGTATTGAATGAATTAGAACACACAACAATGATATAATCAACCAAGCTCTAGTTCATCAGTATGTCATTTCACTAAAGTCTATATTTATGCATAATTTAGAGTTAGTTTTATGCTTGATTGATGATTAAATCGTTTGCAAAGTTAAAATTAATAGAAGTTAGTCTTTTTCTTGAATTACTTTGACTTTAGTGCATGTTTTTGAAAGATAAATTTCAAGATGAAAATGTGATGATGATATTAAGCAGATTTCTTTAGAAATGATTTAAGTTAATTATAAGTACATCCTACATTCTTCTTTGAAATGATATTTTAGAAGGCATGATATTAAAAAGGAAGAAATTTGTGATACAATGCATAAAATTTGGATTAAAAAGGAGTTGTATTTCTTAAGTTATGAAGTGCTGACTTTTAGATATTTTTCTGATTTTTTATTGAATTTCTATTGATTTTTTCGGATTTAAATCACGCAAAAAGGGGGTATATTTTTTGCAGAATCGACGGATGACACGTGGCAAGCACAGGTGACGTGGCACACTGAGGCCACGTGATAGGGCCGCGCATGGCCCACGCGATACACAGGTGGCGCGGGTGGTGCGAACACATGGAAGGAGGCACGCGGGTCCACGCAGATGCCCGTGAGGGGCGCCATGTGGCGAGGGGGCTAGCGTGTGAAGGGCCCATGGGTTAGTGGGTTCTGGTAAGATAGTTGGGGCGGTAATGCAAATGCATTACACCCTTGGTGGCGTACGACCCCCGTCGCCACCAAGACACGATATCACGGCGTCGGAGGAGCTCGTTTGCGCGCGCGGATCTATCCGCTTATCTTTATTTCTTTATTTCTTTATTATGAACTTTTGACCCGCACGTGTTTAAGCGGGTCCTCGTTTATTTCTTCTCTCCCTTTTAGGCTTCCGGGTGGGTTCTTCCCTTTTCGGGATCCCATTTGTGAAGCCCATCCTTCTTTGTGAACCTTATTTCTTTCTATGAGTATGTTAGGAGTGGGTTGTGGGCCTCAAGTGGGCCCTTTCCCCTCTCGGCCCATTATGGGCTCTATAGGAGGGGAAGGGACCCCCCACAAACCCTAGCCGTCATTTGAAGAAAGAAAGGAGTGCTCTCCCTCTCAAGTGGCTGCTCAAGGAAGGCCGGGGAAGGAGTCCAACCGCCGTCGTCGCCGCCCCCGCCGCCGCCGCCGCCGCCGCCGCGACGACCGCCGCCACTCCTTGCCCCGGCCACTGGTTCTTCTCCGCCATCCCCACGACGCTGCCGTCCTCAAGCCGCCGCCGCCGGACCGCCGTGCCGCCATCCTCCACCACCACAGCCTTCCTCTCCGGCGAACTTCCCTGTCACCATCACCTCCATCTCCACGTTCTGGCCAACCCTCCCGATTTCTCGCATCCCGAACACCCCCTTCACCACCACCGTCACCTGCTCACCTTCCCTGAGTTCCTCCCTTCCCTGCCATTTCCGTTCATCCCCTCCACGTCCTGTTCGTATCTTCCGCTTGCTATCCGCAGGCCTCACATTCTTCCCCATCCCCATCTGCGTCGACCTTCCGCTATCCACGAACTTTCCCTCACCTTCTTCTCGTCCTCCACCGTCCGCCCACAGCTTGTATCCTCGATCTCCCTCTTCCCTAAGCCACGATCGTAATCCATCCCGTCCCATTGAACCCTACACCATCAACGTCAACGCACCCTCTCTCTCCCCGTTCTGCGGGAATTTCAGGCTCACGCCTGATGAAACTTTCCGTTGCTCCTCCACGATCCTCGAATTCCGGAGATTCACACCCCCAATTCCATTTCTGCTCTCATCGCTCTCCCGAATTTCCGTCGCCCCTCCACGATCCTTCAATTTCGGAGATCTCCCCAATTCCACGTCTGCGCTCCTTTCTCCAACGCAACTCCCATTTCTCCCAGACGCAGTCTTCCATCTCTCTCCCCGCGGAAACGCGAATTCACTCCCTCACCATCGCGCGAATATTCAGATCCACGTTCACCGAGTTTCTTGTCTCTTTCTCCCCCGCCTCCACACACGCAGCCAAATTCCGTTACCTGAACTGAATCCTCTCGACGGTACCCCATCCTCCATTCCCGCCGTCTGCCGAGCATTCTTTCCCTCTTGCCCCGCAGATACCGCGGAAACACTACGCCGAATCCTCATCATTACCACAGCGAATTCACTCATTTCCCCCACCCGAGAATTCGACCTCTCACGACCACAACCCCCGAGCCCCCCATCCACACCGAACTTCGCGTGCAAACCCGTCGGCCCGCCGAGTTGACCTACGGCTGATCATCCGCCCCGTAGGCGCCACGAACTCCCTCGCTAAGGTCCAAATCTGCCCGTACAGGGTCATCCCGCGATTCACCTTGTCCCCCTCTCGCGAAGTTCATTCCGTCAATCTCTTCGGCAAATTCCGCATGACTTCGCGATGTAGACTCGTGCAGAAATTCATCCAACGCCCGGCTGACCTCAATCTCCCAACCCTGCCAAATTCACCCCGCGATCACCCCCACTCTCCACCCTTACTCTCCATCCGAGTTCCGGGCGATCGGCAACCCGTCTCCCACCTAACCCACACTCCCAGCAGTCCCTACCACCTACCCCCACGACGCGACCGAGCCTCGCACTCCTCTTCACCCCCCATTGCGTACTACTATTTCGCAGGGAATCTCCAGCCACCCCAACTACGCCTTCCTCTTCCCCTCTACTGTCACGCGCGCTCAGCTGTCCCTGCTGAGGCAAAATTGCATTCTCCACCAGCCCGAGTCGCGCTTGATTTGACCCTAGCATTCTGGTGGATTCCGACGTGGAATGGGTCAAATTCCCCGATCAATCAACGTTCCGCCCGGTCAACGTGTTTGCGGTGCCATGCCCGTTTGAGTGAGCATTGGTGATCCATCTCGCTCCCCCGCATGTTGGTGCTCCCCTGCTTGTACTCCTCGCCTCTAGGCCGACATCACCGACATACGCACGATCCCTCCCTCGACTACGACGGCGTCGACGAGGGTCTACCACCGCTGACTTTCCGTGCCGCGCCCGACGATCTCCCTCATCACAACCCACCGGGCACCCCGCCCGCAGTTAGCTTCAACCCTCTTTTAAAGTTAATTACTTTTCGAAGCATTTCCTTTACTCGCCTCCACCGCCGTCGGACGACGTAGATAGGGTAGAGCGGATATAGGTTTTAGAGTTCTGTCGCGTATATCAGGTCCAGTACCGGGCGTGGGCTGCAGCCTTCGAGCTACTCCACGACGAGCGACTTCCACGCCTCCGGACGTGGACCGAGAGGATCTCACCCTACCCATCATCGCGAGTTTCCCCGGGTTACCCGGAGTCGACTTTGCTGATCGGCACGCCTGCCTGTACTTAGGTTTAGGTTAGAGGTCATATTTAGGGTCTAGGATTTGCCTACCCATAGGTTAGGTTTGATAGGCTATCCTTAGTCATCCTCAGGTTCATTGATCAGGCGCGAGGGTTTTCACCTCCGCGTCCTGCATCAACCCTTCTATCTTTTATATGCACCTTTCACTCTCACTTCCTCCGTGTGGGACTAAGTTCCTGGGAAGTTTTTAATCTGCAGAACACGTGGCTGCACGACAGGCGTTGGATGTGATAGCCTCAACATGACGCGCGTCAATCGGGTGAACCGGAGTCCATCTGATCAGCATCAAACGCATGTGCAAAAATTCAGGCTGTTGATCGTGCTAAGTGAAATTGGACGCCCAAGATGCCATCGCGATTTCGGCGATCGTGGATTACGCGGGGATGCAGTAGGACGGTCCGATCTTCATCGGACGGGCAGAATAAGTGGGAAACATGGTTGCGTTGTGTGATCATGGGGCTACACGTGGACACATCTGGAGCTTTAGATCATCGTCGAACGACTCGAATAAAGGCGACATGTGGACTCATCTCAGCATGCGATGGAGACCAGACCACGGCGATGATTTGTGGCTCACGATGGCGGCTCGATCATGGCCCGATCGCCACGCTATCATGGCCAACTTACCTTGCGATTCGAGCCACGATCATTGTGCAATCGTGGCAATCAAAACCATCTCCCGACCGGATCAAACGGTCCAGAATTTGTGCAGAAATCTCCTTTTAAAAACCATGTATTCCCTCTTGCTTTTCTTAACTCTTGATTGAATCATGAAGGAATTAAGCGATTTGAAAGAAAGATCTTGAGTTCTTCATGATTCCCCCGTGTTTAGACTCGATTTTGATCAAAATCGGAGCGAGATTGATCACCAATTCCACTGGATTTCATCGGATTTTCCCCTTGAACGCCCAATGTCCGCGAGGAAGAAATCAAGCCAAATTCGCTTCAATCCGAGTGAATTGAAGCCCCATCCTTGCGGCAATCGGGTAAGTAGTGAGATTTGATTGATTATCAAGTGGTAATTTGAGTTTTAATTCGACGTAGATCTTTAATTTTGAGTTTTAGTTCTTGGTGTTCTTCAATTTTGCCCAATTTCAGTCTGAAATTTTGCTGATTTTGAAAAAAGGATATCTCTTTGATTTTGGTTCCCTTACTTCATCAGCTTTCCGTGGATAGCAAATTCGTTGAATTCCAAGATCATTTGACCCTTCAATTTAATGTTTGACCGGGCACTGTTTATTTTCAATCTGAATTTGAGCGTTGACTTTCGGGGTAAATTACTTTCAAAATATTAATCGGAATTTGATAATTTTGGTCTATTTAGAATTCTATGGTTCTTAGATTTCTATTGATATATAAATTGTAAGATTTGGATATCATTTGACTAGTCAATTTAAAGATTTTCTGTGAAGTGTTCATTTCGGGAATTTTCTGACTTATGATTTTCAATAATTCATAGTAAATCTATTTTTTATCAAAAAAATCATGAATTCTATATCAATAAATTCCATTTAGTATATTTCTCTATCGAATCCGAGATCTTAAATTTCTTATTTAGTATATTTATATCATTTCTATTCATAAAATATTATTTCTATTTCTTTAAAACCTCTTTTAAACCTAAGTTTGACCAAGTCAACTCTGAAATTAAAGTTAATCTTGTTCTATGTGGATCGACCGGATACTTACACTTACTTGATTTTATATCTTTATCTTTGTGAGTTTGGACCGACGTTTGTTTGTTTTAACGACTGCACAAAATGCGTTGTCAGCTGTATAAAGGTTTTGAACCAAGGGAGCTTGTGACAAAGTTTACTTCTCTCTTTTTTTTATTTAATACAAATTTTTTTCTCAACCAACTAAATTCAACAGTAACATGAAAGGATATCAGTATTCAATTGCAAAATCAACATGTTTAGTCAAACTAATAAAAAATTATTACTAAAGTCAACTCAATATGATCTCATCATTGATATTTTTAATTTCACCTTATTATCGGCAACTATAATTTCTGATTATTAGACTAAAAAAATAGACTTCGTTGTGAAAGTTCAATTTCCCAATAAAGCTTTTAAGTAAAATGAATTACTTGCCTATAAGAGTTTCCTTTCATTAAGATTTAGTATTTAATTTCATCTTTAACGTCCCAAATTCTATTTTGTCTTTCTTATCCTTCTAAATTTCTATCATTGTCTTTATCTGATTTAACAATTGATTTCTCTCTTGCTATCACTATTGAATATAGAATATTAAGGATTTTAAATATCTAGAAGTTCAATCAGATCTAACTTGACAGAATGAGAGCAGTGGCTTGAGATTTCTAAGTGAATTCAAACAAGAAAGAATATTAATATAGTAGAGATTTTATTTCTTTTATATCTTTTTCTTTTTGACCGAAAAAATAAAACAAATAGAACTAAAGAATTAAAGAATTAGTGATCTAAAGCTTGACATTTAACTTGGATTGAACACAAAAGATAATAATCAAGAATTAGAAATGCAGTGAGTATCAACGTCGAACAACAAATCTACTAAAGATATGATTCGACTCAAAAGAAAAGAAAGCAAAACAGATGTCTAAACCCTAAACTGATTCTCACAACCCTCTTTGTAGCTTTGAATCAAAGTTATCAACTCGATGGTCCTACTCAAGGTCGTTAGCAATCTTTGAAATGGATCTTCTCCTCGATGTGTCCTCTAGGCCAAGTTTCATTGGGACAAGAAATCAAGAACGCCCTAAAAAATGAACTTCCCTCCCCCTTTATGCCTTCTGAATTTGCGATGCAAGTACTTGCAAATTTAATATGCTCTTTGATGTGTCTCGCTTTGCACGCGCCACCGTGCTCCATGCCACTATTTCTCGGCTTCTTCTTATGGTATCCATAATTGGTTGAGGGCCACTCGTGTGTTTGAGTCACGCACACTTCAGGTGAGTTGAGAAGTGATTTTGTAAACATCATTGTGTATGCATCTTTATGCTCAAATTTTTTATTGGTCCTTGCCATTCACATGCATATCCTGTCCAAAATGCTTCCAAAGTTCATCAGTCACAATCGGCCCATTAAGGGCATTAGTGAAATAAACTAATATTAAAGAAAATTGTGAAAATGAATACAATATTGAAGAGATTTTAGTTATTACTGTTATCATTGAAGACAAACATAGATCCATTAAGGCTTATTAAAACCCTTTGAATTTCTTCTTCACAATTCTTCTTATTAAGCCTTTAAAAATCTCTTAATGGCCCTAATTATTTATAATTATCTTTTCCATTTCATATAGAAATGGATATCTTAATTTTGGGCATAACATCATGATAACATGCAAAAATGATGACTGGTTATGATATTTAAAGACAAAAAATGCATTAAGAATGGATGGCTTAGATGCACAACTTTTCTTGTTATCACTAACATAAGCTCAAAAAAATACAAGAAATTCATCACTTGAATTCATGGAAGTAAAATGGGGTTAGTCTCAAAATATAGATAAGCTACACAATTTAATGTATGATAGGATTTAATTTGGCCAAATTTATACCATATTCAGTCATAAAAAATGGATAATTTACTATTAAAGCATCCAGTAGCACCTAAACATGGTTTTATGGTGTATAGATGCAATTATAAGCTCATAGTTTTCAAGTACTCATCCGTGTACCTGGAATCACATAGCCCACTTTGTCTTTTATACCTTCATCCCACCTATTGCACTTTCATTTGAACCATTACCCAATATATATCATCAAGATCTTTAAGTACATAAGGGGAAAGTTACTAAATATATTGAGTATCATATCCTCATGTATATAGTACATGGACTTATTACCACAACCCACTAAATGGCAACATTGTGACTTGCAAGTGGGCTTTCACCCCTAAATATCATTTTGATGGCACAGTGGATTGCCAAAAGGCTTATTTGGTTGCTAGCGGATATTCTAGGGCTCATGGTATTGACAACATTAAGGCATTCTCTTCAATTGTTTGCATGAACTCTATATGGGCTCTTTTATCTCTAATATTCAATCAAGATTAGTATCTTAGTTAGCTAGATGATTATAGTGCCTTTCTTTATGAAGATATGGATGGGCAGGCTTTTATGGTACATTACTTAGGAAATCACTACCCAAGTTAGTTTTCTTTGTCTTGATATTCATGAGATGAGTATCTCTTGAATACTAGAAAATTCGAGTACTAAGTTGTGGGGGCTATTGCATAAGAGATGGTTGACAACATGCAAATTATACATGAAAATATATAACTATTAATGCAAATTAAGGCATAAAACATTCCATTATAATGCATGTTATCATACTTTTAAATATTTATAATATATTTAAAAGTATGTTATAATCTCAAAATTCACTAATTTAGGCATAATTATGATAAATTAAAAGAAATATTTTGAATTTTAGATTATCCCCATTTGAGATTCTAATTAGGTTATGATATTAAATAATAAGAGAAAATATTTTTATATACTCATTTACTTTTAAAAGTTTTAAATTCTAAAAGACATGAGCATATTTTTATAATAAAAATTTATTCTATATTTTTTTATTGAATTTGACTTTTTAGAATGATAGATAATTTAATTTCTGATCTAATGAAATAAATTTGGATTAATTTAGAGTTGTATTTGGACAGTTATAAATTTTTTAATTTAAAGGAATTTTTATAGCATTTTCTGATTTTTTTATGAATTTAATTCGATTTATGTTGAATTAAAATCAGTTAAAAATAATTTTATGTCACGTGCTGATGTGGCATGGACAAAAAAGGGGGGCATCACCATGTGGCAGCAGATGGACATGCCACGTGGCGCATGTGTGTGTGTGTGTGTGTGTGTGTGTGTGTGTGCGCCTCTATGTGTGCGCGTGTGTGCGCATATGCAAGCGTGTGTGTGCGCACGTGTGTGCAAGTGTCATTAGAGAGATTAAGTATCCTTTCTAGGATAACGCTATCTCTCTATAAAGTGCATACTTTATATACACTTCGAATCGCCTTGATTTTTACCATGTAAAACAATTTTTATGTTTTTATGTGTGCAAGGGACATGGCGTTATGTGGAGCGTCCGATCACGCAATTTAATCATGATCATCGATCGTCACTTAATTAAAGAGGTACATGGCACATTTTGGTTTGTGCAAGAATTTTTTAAAATGATTTAATTTCAATCATTCATCTAACGAGTTATAACGGTTGAGAGTAAAACCGACAAAACACATTAAGAGTGTTAGATCAAGATCAGATGGATGGCATTTCATGTGTTTTCTCTTTGCGCGCGACATGTTGATATCTCGATTGTTCATCGTCAATCCAACAGACCTGATTTAAGCGTAGCGATTCACATATCTACGTTTCATTAGAGCTGTTGATCAAAGATTAAATGTTGAACACAATTCTCCCTATAATTTGAGATGTTCTTCAACGATGTAAATCATTCATGGGTTTTTCGAGTAATCGAAGTGTCAACACATCACAATCCTTGAATGTCTTGCTTCCCTTCGCTTCTAAATCAACTTTTGTGTCGTCAAATATGAGTCATAAATGCCAACAATCGTCTTCAAATTTGTGAAATGAAAGCCTCTGATCCGGCGAGCAATTTGATCAATTTGACCGCTATCTTGGGTTTGAAATCATGTTTTTGTCCTAATCTTTCTTCCTATAACATTAGATTTCAATTTTGAATCGTATATTTGGTCAATTTCAATTTTACTTTTTGTTTTTTGGTATCTTCTCGTTCAAAAATTTTACTTGTCGATTTCTCTGTGAATCTTCATCTAAATTCAGTGGTTTTTAATTCTATGGATTTGCCTTCAATTTCTCTTTCCAAATATATCAAAATCCCTAATTTCTTACCTCAATTCATCATCCAATTTGATCAAAATTCAAAGAATACCTCAAAAGTACCTTAATTATCCATGCATCCAACCCTTATTCACCACTATGCTATATAATTTGTGATTATTTCTCTAAATTGGTTTGTTTTGAACATATTTTGACGTGTATCCGCGTGATTTCAATGACCTCTCGAATTCCCTTCTTCAATAGTATAGTTAAATATTTTCACAAAACTTGGTATTACAAATTTGAGGCTAATGCTTGTGCATTTTCATAACCAAGGACCTAATTTCATAAAAAAATCATACATTTTAACTATGATTTATAGACATGCCAAGCGTGTTTAGATAGACTGTGATTTGATCTGCAAAAGGTATGTAAGGGAGTGATGAAAAAAATTCACGTGGTCATTGAAAACACACAAATGCATGTCAAAATAATTACCAAACTCACCAATTTTAAGATTAAATCTTGAATTGATTAGTATAATTATGAATAACAGTTAAATCCATGGAGATTTAGGGAACTTTTTTAGGTATTCTTGAAATTTGATAAAATTGGATGACAGAATGAGTTGAGAAATTATATATTTAGTGTTTTTGGAAAGAAAACCCTAAGAATCATCTAGGACTAAAAAATCGCTCAATTTAGATCAATATTTGTGGAGAAATCAACATAGAAAATTGATCAGAAAGAGAGAGAAAACACTAAAGTTTTGTAAAGTTCAACTAATCTACTACTTGAAATTGAAATATAATGCTACATGAAGAAAGATTAGGGAGACAACATGCTTGAAACGATCCAATTTATCGCCAAATCAAGATTTTCATTTTGTACTTCAAAAAGATAAAAATTTGGTGTTCAAGCAAAAAATTCTCGCGATTCTCTCAAAGAAATCTTGACTTCAAACACTCCTCACGTGCAAAAATAATTCTAGAAGAGGAAGAAAGCAAGAGATTCAAGGATTAAGGTGTATAAACAGCTCGATTACTCGAAACATCTAAGAATGCTCTTTCCGTCAAAGAGCAGGGGTATAAATAGGTGAAATTAGGGCATGACCGTTTGATATGCATCTTCATCTTCAATCAGCGGTTCAGATGTAATCCTAGAATGTGAATCAATGCCTTTAAGTTGTGGTTGTTGGATTTGCAATGAAAGGTTGAGATTTTTCCACGTCCCTGTGTGAAGAAGAAGGAGACGCGTAATAGTCGCCATTTGATCTTCATCGAACGCTTTGGATGTGTACAAGTGTCCAGGGAGTCCATCTGGTAAAAATTATTCTCAGCCATTATAACTCCTTAGATGAACGACTGAGATTGCATGCATTGAGTAAAATTATTTGACGAAGAACCTTTTTGTGCCACGTACCCCTGCAACTTAAGTGAATAGCAACAATGCTGATTAAGTTCACAAATTGAAAGCTTCCTGTCATGACATATCACCTATGAGAAAAAATACACAAATAGTCCCACATGGCGAAAATATCATAATCACGTGTGTATAAATATTGGAGCGTGTTAGTGGGTATATCATCAAAACGATGCTTAATCCACTAATCATACATGCACTCACACATACAAACGTGTGCCACATGGCGCGTGCATACGTTGCAATGCAAGCACGTCATCCACATAATCTACCACATCAACACGCGATAAAAATATTTTATATAATTTTAAATTATAATAAATTCAAAATAAATCTAGAAAAATCCCTAAAAATTAGAAAACTCATAAATTTCTAATTATAACTCCTTTTTAATCCATTTTTATCATAAATTAAATAATCTATCATTATAAAAATTCAAATTTAATAAATAAAAATAGAAAAAAATTAATCACAAAAATACACATTTCTTTTGGAAAAGAAACTGGAAAAATAAATGAGTGTATAGAAAAATACTTTCTCTTATTATTTGACATTAATACTCAATTATAATCTCAAATAAAAAATAGGGATGATATAATCTCAAAATATCTCTCTTTAATTATTTATGACTATCCCTAAAAATAGTGCATTTTGAGATTATAACTTAAAATTTCATAAAATGATAGATATGCACTCAATGTATGATAACATGCATAAGATTGGAATGGTTTAAGTCTTAATTTGAATTAATAATTATATAATTACTAGTATAAATTGAATGTTATCAAGGAGTTATTTCAATGCACATGTATCTACATCAAACCAATTGGCATACACTTTTTCTAAGAGCCTCAGTAGTGTGTCATATGACTCCTTGGGCACCAAGATGGGCATGTTAGAGTAAGCCCCTTAGAGGGTTAGTGATGTAGGATAATTAAGATTGATAATATTCCTACAAACTAGGGAGGATCTATGAATGATATCAGTGAGAATAATGTAGGATAGATACTTTAAAATAAATAGGACTATATGTGGGAAGGATAATAGGAGAATAAATGGATGATAATGGTGATAAAATTATATGTTAGTAGAGAAGAGAGATAGAATGGATGATAACAATGAGAGAATAGAGAATATAATTAGAGGGAGAGTGATATTATTATATTGTATAATATGAGATAGTGGATGAGGGAATAGAGAAGAGATAATAAGAGAAGATTGTGGAATAGATAGAAGGAGTGGAAATGTATACTATATATTATATTTAGGAAATAGGGATAGGGGTGTAAGAATTATAGGAGATCTATTCTTATGAAAGTACATTATCTACTTGTTATACTTCCTCTTCAAGCAAGAATATGATGGTTAAAGATGAAATTTTTGAAATGAAATTTTTGGAATGTAATTGACGTCGGTCAATGGTTCTCCTCCCTCTTCCAAATATGATGTAGGATATTTCTAAGGTTGATAATATTCCTACAAACTAGGGGAGGACCTATGAATTGATACCACCGATGAATGAATGGCTAATTCACTGAAGATGATGTAGAAATATTTTTAGAAATAAGAAGAAGATAATGAAGATAATGAGGATGATAGATTAATCTATTTTGAGAATAATAAGAATGATATGAGAGAGATAATGTTGGATTTAAGAGAATGGATGGAAGAAGGAGTGGTAAGGAGAGAATAAGGAGAAGAACGAGGTAAGAATATTATATTATAGAATATAAGATATCGGCTGAAGGGAATAGAGGAGGAAGAGCGGAGAGAGATTTAAGAGAGGATAATATATTCTATAACATGAAGAGGGAGATAAGAGTGATAGAGTGAAGAGAGAGATCGAAGTGAGAGAACGGTATGGTGGTAATATGGAAATACTGCGTAGATAGAAATTTTAATTTAGTTCTCAACGGAAAACGGAGATGCGACAGGGAATTGGGTAGGAAATTAATGTCGGTCAACGTTGGACTTAAAGAAGATCTTTAGGAGAACTATTAACACGATAAAATAGTAGAGGATAATACCTGAGATGGAAGGAAGAAGCGATGCTCCCGAATCGCTTCACTGAACCAGATTTTCCTCGACAAGCTTTGGACGTGAAGTGGAAAAAGACGACAGAAGAGGGGGAGAACAGAAAGGAAGATAGAATCGGAGAGATGGGGTTGCGGGAGGAAGGTGGAGACACAGGGAAGAAACAATGGAACACAAAGGTAAAAACCGAACCAAGGGTAACCCAAATTTTCATAAACAACTGTCTTTTCATCCTTTACAATCCCTCTTTTATAGGAGACAAAGATGAGGAGTGTAGGGACGAGACGCGTCTTCGTAACTTCCGCAGACGACAGTTATGTAAGTTGCGTAATTTCTTTTGTTGCTTCTTACGTGAACTCTGTCACGACCGTTGACTGGAAGGTAGGCCGGTTTGGTCGGGGATGAGGTCGTTGACTTCGGAATCAGTTGGATGAGCTGGGCTTCCTTTGGATGTTAGCCTGGGTGAAGTTCCGATCGTGATGTTTTATCGCGGAGGACAACGATGAGAGTTTATTTGTTTGAGAATTTTCGTCTTTTCGTCTTTTAGTGAAGCCGCGATGTTGTAGCTTCTGCGTACGAGCGGTTACGCTCGTCATGGATACTTTCTGAAGTCCTTAGCTTTCGTTCAGTAGGCTGACGATAAGGAGATGCTGGAGAAGGTGATAGAATTAACGTGGCGGGTGCGATAGTATTTATACTTTCATAAGGCGCTTGTTTGAAATCAGCCTTATCTAGCGATACTCCGTGATGCTCTCCGTCGGGGTTACTTTGATGTTGAGAGACTTCCATGGACGAGGTGAATAAATACAAATCCGTCGTCGGAGCGTATCCAATACCTCCTTGAATCGTTGATTGGCGATACAACAAGTGAGCTCGCACGTGGACTAGGCGAACGGCATTTTGGTCATCATCATAGTCTTCAAGATCGTGAATATCTCCTCGTTAATGAGAGGATTTAATGATCTATCGTCTGGGCGATCATATACTCACATTGTCATTTCAAGAGGGTGACGTGGATGGCTCTTGGACCTCCCGACAGTTAAGTAGCAGTTGCGATAAACAGAGCTATATTTACTGAATTTGTCAGCAGTAATAATCTCACGCCTTCATTATTTTCAAAGTCACGAAGACTTTGCTTCTTAGAATCTGTCTATAACTACCAAAGAAGCATAAGTTTGCCACGTAGTAGATTCCATATCAGGAGAAGAATGGCAGAAGGTGGTAAGTTTTGATTTTCCACATCAATCCATTATTGAAACACTTCTTCTGTATGTCCTCTATATTTTCTAGCCCTTTAGAAATCATGCTGAATGGTCTTCATATCAGTCTTGGATAATTAGGAGGTTGATCCTTCATATAGATTGTCCTTGTAGATGCATGGTTTACTTCATGCCAAACCTTTGATGACTGATTTCTTTAGTAATATTGTCTTCATTTTGTGAAGTAAGAAGGTAAATTCCTCCTTTAGATCTCACCTAAATTCTAACTAAAGGTGGTTTCAAAGAAAAGGGTTCATAACAACAAAGATGTTTCTATTATTTTCTTTTGAGATCATCAATTAAAATGATATAAGGTACCTATGATATGGTGGGTAAGGTTTGGAAATTAGGATCCTATATCAAGGTAAAATGGTGGTTGACTTGGTCCATTCAAGGGATTCTAATTATCTAAGGTTAAGGCTAATTTCTTTTTACCAAGTCAATCATTAGATCAATGTAAAATAGAAAGATGAGGGAAGATAATTCCCTTAAGATCTACACTCTCTTTCAATTATTTAGAGAGGTCTTCTTCATCCATTTAATAAATGGATAATTTTTCAAGTTGGTGGATAAGGAGGAGGAGGAGGAGGATAGGTTCACTTAGAACCCTTGTGTTCATGTTTCAAAATAATTCTCCATCAGTTAGGCCACACTAGAGAACCTAAGTCACACATCGCAAAAATCTTCATTCCTTTGTCTTCTCCTTTATAAATATAGGAATGTAATATCTTCTTTGATGATCAATGATGAATTCGCTTTGCTATTCTTGGGGTCGATTAGCAAGATACTAGGATTTTGATGCAAAATTCTCCATTTTTACCTTAAAAGTTACGAGTAAAAATATGTATAGTCATATGTGTAGAATTTAAAGAAATATTTAGCAATGAGCCAATGTCAATTCCATAAGGCATTAAGTCCTAATGATGATGATCGATGAAACATGTAGAGTTAGGAGGATCCTAAAATATTTCTATCATGTCGAGAATGATTATGGAGAAGAATAAAGATGACTAGAGAAGATGATTGATAAACTTGCAACGAGATCAGACAATCAAAGAGGCAATGGTGGGAAGAAAATGCTAAAAATAAACTCAACGTCTGATGCAATGTAGAATCTAATTAATATTAAGAGGTAGTGGAACAAAGGAGTTCTCCACATAATATACATTAAGGGAGAGACCATACAAGAGAGAAATGAAGGACAATAGTTTTGTTGGGTCTATGCAACCTGATATTTGATAGCTATGATAGATAACATGCAATTTATGCTTCTCATTATATGATTACTCATGCATTTGAAAGCATGATTCATATATTTAAGGCTCGTGTTATCATACTTTGAGTTAATTTTCATAAAATCAATGTCAGTTATTATAAACTCCCCAAGTGCATTATTTTATGGCTCATTTTTCACAATTCATAAGTTTGATTTCTCAAACATTAAATTTTTTAAAAAATTTAGAATTATTTATTTCAGATTTTGAAATTCTAAGATTTAAATGACAATAATGAGAAAATATTTTAAATAAACTTTGAAAATCATATAATTTTACTTTTATAAGTGAATTTAGAGAATTTGATATTTAAATATTATATTTTCTTGTTAATTCTTAATTACATTCCATAGAATGATAGATTATTTAACTTCTAAATTAGTAAAAAAAATGGATTGAAAAGGAGTTGAAAGATATCAATTTCATAATTATTTATGGATTTTTTGGGAATTTTATTTATTTATTTTTATTTATTTAAGTCAAAATCAATGAAAATGAAGCCAATGATGGGTGGTTTCACGAAGCAAACAGGGCATACATGACACCGTGCGATAGTGCCTATAAGCGCCATGCAGCATATAGGTAGCACATGCATGGCGCCCAGACAAGGGAAGTGATTGCCTTAACTACCAAGCCAAAATAATTTTTTGAAGGACCATTAAGTTATATAGCTGATGTATGTTTCAAATTATCAAATGTGGATCTGATTTTTTTTCTTTCTATGTCGTAGGTGACATGGTGTACTAAGGATTGTCAATTCTTTGGATTTAATCCAAATCCTCTATTTTCACTTAATGGTGGGGGTATATGGTGCACTTTGATAAGAAGTAGATTAATCTTATTTTTGGGTGCATTCGAGTCGTTCAGCTTGGGAGTTGTGAAAATTAAGATTAATGGCACCTAATAAACTTCCATTGACACATGGAAATCTATAGAGGTTGGATGAAAAATCTGACGAGCAAAACGAAGCAATCCTTTGACTACTTGAGGACACATGGCAAAATCAGTAACCTTGGATCCAAATTTGATAGCTATGACTTAATGACATCGTTTTGCCAATTCAGATACAATCTCGGCTATTGATCACATTTCAAGAGGTGGTTCAACAAGGAGGCTTGATTACACTCTTATTTAAGTTCTCTCTACTCAACAGTTTGAGTATTCTTGAAATTCATGAAAGATAGAGCCTTTGGATGAAACTTGATCCCTTGAATATCCTTATCTACTTGTGTCCTAAGATATTTTCTGCACATTTTGAGCTTTGTAAATGAAGATCTTGGTGAAGAAACTATGAGAATTTTTTGCTTGAATTCTGAATTTTCATTGAGAATGTGTTGGCATGAAAATACTCGAACTAACAATTAAGTGGATCATTTTTTTAGTGATTTTGAATTTATTGAGTCATATTTTTATTAATATTTCATCATCAAGTGGTAGATTTTGATGAACTTATTTTTGGGGTACTTTTAGTCATTGTTTGCAATCAATTTGGGAAAAAATATTTATACTTCCTTCATATAAGTATAAGTAAGGGTTGAATTCTAGAGGAGCCTAGGTAATGAGATTAGAGCTTTCTAAAGAGAATAGATACGTATGCTCGAAAGAAATATGGGATGAGATTATGGAGAAATGTGGGATAGTGATATGATGATTATGAATTTCATTCTAAATGTGTGTGTGTATAATGAAGGATGTAAATAAGAACATAATAGAAAGGATAGAATGGAGATGAGAAAGATGGAAATGAGTTCATAAGAAAATGATGACAATAAATATATATATATATGTATAGATATATTTTTGTGTGTGTGTGTGTGTCTGTGCACGCGCGCGCGTGTGTACTTTGTGATGAAATGATACTCAAACTAAAATATGTAAAGTGAAATAAGTTCTATATCATCCATTGAGGGCATCAAAGAAAGAATCCCAACACAAACTCCTTTGATTCCGTTTAGAACTCTTTTTTTTTGTAGCAATTTTTTATTCCATGAAAAGATCTTTGAGTTTGATTTCTAAATATATAAGTTTTCCCAAAAATTTGGCACCCAAATTTATGGTTCAATTTTATCAAAATCAAAAACCTTTCAAAAGTCATTCTAATTCTCCTTGAATTTGACATGTTCTCACTAATTATACTTGATTTATCTTAATTTAACGTGAGTTTGGATTTTTTTTACCCATTGACATATTAATTCAGCTCATCAAATGGCATAGTGGTCAAGGATTCATGTGAAATTCAATGTTAACTGCCTATAGTGGGCCTCTATTTTTATGATTTTAACGTAAATAAATTAAAAATAAGAAACAGTCTTCAAAAAATTCCAAAATCCGTATAAGAGTCAAAATTGAATTCCTTTTTAATCTCAATTTCATTCATTGCATTAGAGATTAAATAATTTATCATCCTATGACATTTAATTTAGAAAATAACAAGTTAAATTTAACTCTGATATCCACTAAAGTCTCTTAAAGAAGTAAAAGTAGAGAATCTACAAGGTTTTTTAAAAATATTTTCTCTCATTATTTTCATTTATATGTATAAATGCAAAATCTCAAATCAAATGAGGCTAATATTAATGTTGAAGAAGTCAAACTTAGAAATTGTGCAAAATTAGCCATGAAATAATTGGCATTGAAATTTTTTAAATTGTACTCAAATGACATGCATCTTAAATGTATCCATTTTGATTTCATATGCACCTATAATATATAATTTCAAGAATATATTGCATGTTATGAATGTTAATGATGATAAAAGATATAGAGTTAAAACTTGAGATTAAAGAGAAAAGTTCAAAGTGGGGATGATCAAGAACAAAGTTGTACAGAAGTTTCACACCCTACAGCAATCCTCTGCTATCCCTAGGTCCTAAAATGTAGAGTGACGTCTAGGAAGGAAATGTGCACCACAGAGCCCACATGATTGCTCTCACAGATAAGTGTCTCACAGAAAAATCATTAAGGCAGAAAACATCAATGTAAGAATGTTGGGAGGTGGGATGGTCAACTTCTATAGATATATAATAATTCTTGGAAAGTCTACATAAGAGAGAAATAATCTTGATAAAACTAAAATGGGAGTTAATGACCCCTAAAAATAAGGATATGATGAGTTAGTGTGGAGGTAAACAGATAAGAAACTCATGGAGTGTAAGTTAATTCATCCATTATTGCATAAAAAGTTTTAACGGCCTCCTAGAACTTCATAAGATTCAAAAAATTCTCCAAGGACACAAACATGGCGAAGGTTTTCATAAAATTAAACCAAAGATGGATGAACTTTTTGGACTTGTCCAACTTGTTATAGGATTTGTCTCACTAATATTGGCCTCCCAATAGTTCTCACGAGGAGAAGGAGCCCTTCTAACCAATGATTGACCATCTGCTGCAAGACGGGGGGTGAAAACCCTCGTACCTGATCAATGAAACGTGACGTATGGTGGATGGGCCGTCGGCCCAATCCGGTAAGCGTGTATGGTCCTAGACTCTAGGTTGACCACCTAACCTAAGTACGGGCAGGCGTGCCAATCAGCAAAGCCGATACCGGGTAACCCCGGAAAACTCGCGATGATGGTAGGGTAAGACCCTCTCGATCCACGACCGGGGGCGCGGAGTCGCTCGTCGTGGAGTCGCCAATGGCTGCAGCTCACGCTCAGTGTTGGACTTGACGATCACGTCAGAAGTCTCGATCCTACAAATCTGCTCTACCCTACCTATGTTCATCCAACGGCGGTGGAAATAAACCGAGGAGAACCTTCGAAAGGTAATTAAACTAAATAGGGAAGGGAACAGAGCTAACCTTCGAGGCTGCGTAGCCCGACGGGTCGTGACAGGCGGAGAATCGGCGCAGGCCGTGACGTCCGGCGAAGGGTAAGGCGTAGAACCCGAATATGGACCTTCCGGTAGCTGGGAATCGTCGTCGGCGGAGGGGTTGGTGAGTGGCTGGGCCACGGAGAGAGCTCGCTGGACTTCTGTGAGGTGCGTGATAAGTTGACGGTGGCGAGCAGACGGGGCTGACAGGCAGGTCAAGAGCCCATCCCGTTGATAGGTGACCACGGACGGTGCGCGAACGTCGGGGGCAGAGTAACGATCTGCAGCTAACAACCTCCCGGACGAGTGCGGCGGGTGATGACAGAGGAAGATCCACGGACTGGCAGACGAATCGCAAAACCGCAGGGGAAAGAAAGTGCGCGTCGCAGTAGGGCGGATGGCGATTCACGAGGGATGGTGGTAATCGGCGGGTAAGGTGGAAGGCGGTCACGGGACTGCTGTTAGCACGGTGGCAGGTGGGCGAAGGTGGAGGGCGGTCACGGGAGGGCGGAAAAATGAAGGTGGGCGAGTTGTGGGAGGAGCGTAGGGTGTGGGATCTGTAGCGAAGTGGAAGGAGGGCGGTCGCGGACGAGGATAAAGTGTATCGCGGGAGACAGGGGAAATGGAAGGACGTGGCAGGACGGAAGAGGATAGTGCGGGTTTGAAGGATAGTGCGGGTGTGCAAGTGAGGAGGAAACGGCAGGCGAAAGGGGGAGGCGGGTGGTGCGGCAGCTGCCTTCTGCGGAAGTTAACAGGTATCAACCGTCTGTCCCACGACGGAGTGCACTCCTTGCACGGTCGCACGCGAGGCTCAGGAAATCAAAGGCGATAATTTCATCGTGGTCCTTCGCGACGAGCCGGATTGCGGGATAAGGTGCTGACGAGGTGGGGAGGGAAGAGGAGTCTCCTCTTCTTCTCGTCCTATGTCTGCTATTTCTGTCTTCTTCGGGTTTCTCCAGACGATTTCTTCTTCCACGTCGCGTCACCGCGGGTAGGAACGGAAATCACAGGCGAGAACGCGGCGGTAGGCGGGAGTAGATTCACCAGGCGCAAGCTGATATCGGTCGTCGAGGCCCTTCTTCACAAGACGGGTAGGGAGAGAGAGAGACGTGAGATACGTAGAAATCCCTCTCTCTCTCTCTCTCTCTCTCTTCGTGCCGCTTTCCGTCCGATACGGTGACGTCTTGGGCGATGGCAGCGTCCAATCTAGAACGAGATCAACAAACCTTCTTACTTGGATCTTGGAGGGAGGGGGGAGATGAGTAGAGAGAGAGAGACGGTGTAAATGTTGAATCTGCCGGGAGCGTGCTTCGTTTCAGAACGTTCGCAGGAGGGTCGGCGCGGGAGTCTACCACTGCTCGGTAGCCTTTCACTGGCGGCAGGTGAGACTCGTCGCAGGCCGTTTCCACGGCGTGGTCGATAGTCTCCTCTCTCTCTCTTTCCCCCTCTCCTCTCTTCTAACAAACTAGCTAAAAAAACTACGATTCTTACTCGAATTCTCAAAACGGCGGTTACAAACTTCTCTAGGTTTTGGGGGGGTTCTCGCTCCCTTAAATAGAACCCGTAATGGGCCTAGGGGAGTGAAAGCCCACTTGAGGCCCAAACCAAAAGAAAGCTCCCAAACAAAGACCAACACACACACATGACCATAGGACTCATTTGGGCCTAAAAGAAAAGGCCCAATGAACCCTAAGAGGGGAATTAAAAGAGAGGGACAATAATCGGGCCCGCTAAACACAAATGGCCCGAAATTTTTAGAGAAGGAACTACGAAAAATAAAGAACATAATTATACGGTGAACTCGTATCGTCGATGTCTCCCGCAATGGTGGCGATGGGTCCCGCTCGCCATCACCATCTCATAGTTCTCCCATAGAGAAAGGTGCCTCTATGGGAGAACTATTTGCTAATTGTAAATTAGCACATAGTTCATATAGCGAGAAACATATCAAGGATATGAGAGATATAGGGATCAAGATTGGTAAGACCTAATAAAATGATTTACTCTACTTAACAATGAGTTAAAGTAGGAAGTATGTGCTAATTGGTTAGGCAATCTTAATTTTATGCAGAGGGTTGGTATGCTTGGCTTAGAGATTGTGGGTAACCATTAGGCATCTTTTGAGTTGGAAATATGTTCATATAATAAATTTATGAATCCAATAAATATGTCTAATCAGTTTTTTTAAGCTGTCAATTTTGGGCTGTATTGAAATAATTTTGAAAAAATAAATTCATGGAGCTAATTTATGTTTCCTCATTTTGATGGATATGGTTTTTTTTATCCTCAAAGAATTTAGGTTAAAAAAATAGTTCATTGATACAGAGAATCTCTAGATGAGATAAGGAAAAGTAAAATAAACTATCTAACCGTAGTGGGGGTCATTTAGAGATTAATATGTAGGTTGAATGATTATACTAGGGAAATATTCGTAGGATAAAGAAATGGTTATCCATGTACTTAGAATGCCGAATTTATGTAGTTTGCATGGGTAAACCCTATAACTTAATAGAAAATATTCAAACGGACAAAGGCAGAAATGTTGAATGGATTTAGGAGTGGATTTGGTTTTGTGATTGCTTAATTATTAATATTCACACGTAATAATTAAGAGATAGATTGGGTTGATGAAGAATAATGACAAGAAAAAGTATGGTGTAGAGATATGAGCAAAAGAATCCAATGGAACATTAAATTATAACTCAAACCTGCCCATGGGGATGAAAATTATGGGCTTGCTCCCACCACTTGACTCTAAAAAGGCTTATTTGTATTATTAATAAGTGTCTTACAAGAGAATGACGCAATTCCCATATTTTTCATTAAATCACAAATCTTATATTCATTAATATATGTGTGTCATATTTATAATAATGATAAAGAGCATGTGTGATAAGTAAATCATGAAGAGATTGTTGTTGAGCTCAAAGTTGTTGCACATTTAAGTCCATAAACTTGATATATGTAAGCTAGGAAACGATGACCCAATAAATATATTAGGATGTATGATCTCTAGATTGGTCCACAGGAATTTTAGGGTGAGAAGATATCCATTTTAGGGGAATGGATAAAGGAGAATAGTGAAGGTTTGGACGTCAACTCTCCAAGTTGACCATGAGAGGGAGGAATTTCAATTGCTTACAGGTTGTTTAATAATCATATAGATAAAAAAATTCTAAACTCAAACTATTGGAGGTAAGTAGAAAAGAGAACTGGGAAAATCTAAACTATGAGGAAAGGAAGAAATCAAGACGGATAGAAGGAAGAGAAACTAGGAGGAAAGGAGGAGAGAGAATAAGAGGAATAAAGAGAGAGAGCGTCTACAAAGAGAGACATCAAAAAAGGGAGAGTGAATGAGAATGAGGGGGAGAAAGAAAGCTTTAGAGGAAAAATACAAGAGATAAAGTGAGAGATAGGAGAAAGCAAGTGAGAGAGGGGGCGAGAGGGAAAGCAAGAGACATAGAAGATGAGAGAGACTACACGATAGAGAGAGTGTGTGAGTGAGAAATTTAGAAATTGTGAGAGAACAATAGAAAGAGATAGAAAATTAGAAAATGGAGAGGGAGAGGAAGAAAGAGACAACGAGAATAATTGAGAGAAGAGTTCACAAAGAGAGAAAAATTGTGGGAGTGAGAGATGGAGTGAACGCAAGAGAAAGTGAGAGAGTAGGAGTGAGAGAGACAAGTGGTAGAAAGAGAAAGAGAGGAAGTGAGGGATTGAGTGAGAAAGAGGAGGGAGAGAGAGAGCAAACACAATGGAGAGAAAAAGAGCGAAAGAGAGCAAGCGAACAAAAGGGGAGAGGAGTGATTATGTGTCATCGATGCGTTCATTTCTATCATTATAAAAATACTTGTACACATACTTCTTGCTAATATAATGCATGTTATCATTGTTTTTATAATATTTTTACATTCATCGTGTTATTCTACTCATGTACTTAATTTGCATCTGATTAGTGAAAATTATTTATAAACATGGATATGCCTCAACATACATCAATTCTTTTATTTTTTTAATATCTTGATACTATCTTCATTTCACTTCTCTGAGGTCAAGTTGTTGAATTCTCACTTTTTTTGTGTTTTATGGATGCAAGGACATAGGTGAACATACGGAAGAACATGGAGGCAAATTATAATGAAAGAGAGGAGAAAATGAACTCACCACATTTTTACACGCCAAGTCAACTCCAATTCTATGAAGTCAAAGAGTGTAATTTAGGGTCAAAGGTGTTCAGATTTTATTTTTAAATGATTATAGGGATCATCCTATATTTTTGGGGGCAGCCACTTCACTAAGGTAAGTTAAGGCAAGTCAAAGTTGGTCAACTTTCTCTATTTTAGGGAAAGTTGACTAACCTATATGAAAATATGTAAAATTAAGTGGTGGCATATTAAGGTGGAAGTTCTTCTTATTAAAGAAGGGGTTGAGAGCCACCTCTTATGAGATGGGCCCATGTCCTTAAGAAGGGGGTTATTGCGTCCCTTTCGAGGAGGTAAGACCCCTTACTTAGAAAGGGGTTGGGCCACTCATTAAGGGGTAAGGTTATCCCTGTGAGAAGGTAACCCCACCCTTAGATGTCCTTGAGGTGGGTAATCCCCACCCTTGATCCCAAGGGTGGAGATCTCTACCAATGGTCACCTAGAATCCTAGAAACCCTCTCTATATAAGGCTCTATTTTCTCTCTCCTCTCTTATTTTTGTTGTCCTCTCTGAGTATCAAGCTAGAAAAAGGAAAAATACAGGAATTCAAGGTAAAAGGAAATATTTTTGTCTGATAGTGGTATTGGGCTGACGAGACGAAATCGCGAGGTCGTCAATTTCAGGTGGTATCCCGTCAAAAATAATTCTAAACTTACCAATTTTAGGAAATTCACTAGAATTGAGGAGTAAAATGGTAAATACGGGTCGAATCTACAGGGAATTAAGGAATTTCTTGACGTAATCTTTAAATTTGATCAAATCGGACGAGAAATTGATCGTAAAAATTGGGGAAAATGGTATTTTAAGAAAGTAGACTTCAAATCGATTCCACGGAATCAAGAATCATGGAATTTGGATTTGATTTCGCGGAGAAATCGAATTTTGAAGTGGAGAGAAATTTCGGACCGAAGAAATCACGATTTTGAGCTAAATTTTATGAAATTGATCTCTAATTCCTAATCTAAAAAAAAATTAAACTTAATAGGAGGATAATTAAGGTAAAACCGCTCCAACTAATCTCGATTAGCAATCGAAACGAGGCAATTAAACAGAATAATCGCTGAAATCGTGAAGAACGCGAACGTGAGCTTCAAGCTGCGATTTCTCCCTTGATTCTCCACCAAATCTCGACTTCAAATGCTCCGTGAGTGCGGAAATGAGAGTAGAGCACGTCGGAATCGAGAGAAACGAGAGAGAGGGGTGTCTAGACAGTCAATTAGATTGAAATCTCAACTCGGATGCTTACATTCGTGACGAACATCTCTTTATATAGGGTCTTTTATCATAACCGTCCGATCAAAACGATCGACGGTTACGATGAAACGGTCCATTGTGGACCATTTCGATTAAGTCGTGACCATTGGATCGTGATGGACGGCCACGATTTAATCTCTAGGTAAGAAGTATAAAACGCCTCAAATATCGCCCCTTAGATCGCGATCCAACGGCTGAGATGCGATCCACGCCGATTAATCTCAGCCGTTATAACGCTCCAATTGACGCACGTGGTTGATCATCGCCGGTGGTCCACGCGTCCATTCGATCGACGCGCGTCAATCGATCGCTCGGCCCGATCCAATGCTCTCCATAACGCCACGTCACCTGCATCCAATAGATTTCGTGTGGATTAGTCCCACACAGAATTAATGTTACGAAATCGTCGGGTTTATAACACCCGACGATCTGGAAGGTTAATAACCCTTCCCCTATAGGGAAGGCTGAAGAACCTTATTATATAGAGTAAATAAAATTAATATATAGCATATCTAATGCGCCACGTGGGCGCTGCGCGGGTCCGCGTGGCGCTGCCACATGGCCTTGCGTGCCACATCGCAATCACGCGGGGCCCGTGCGCAATAAAATATTTTTTGCATTTATTTAAATAAATTTAAATCATTTTAAATCGAAAATAAATCTGAAAATTCCGGAAAAAATCCCTAAAAATAGAAATTCATAACTTTTAATATATAACTCCGAATTAATCCAAATTTCTTTCATGTGATCCGAAATTTAATTATCTATTATTCTAAAAAGTCAAAATTAATAAATAATGAGAGTTTTAAATTTTATTTCAAAAATCTATTTATTTTTAAGAGATTTTAACTTAGGAAAATATAAATAAATGTCTATAAATGCTTTCTCTCATTATTTTAACTCTAAAAACATCTATAACAAGTGTTGGAAGCAATTCAGCAAGCCTCCTACTGCACAAGCACTTTTGACTCCTCTTGCTCCGCCCAACATCCCTGCTCCCCAATATCATGTGACCTTGACGCCGGCCGAGTATGATGCCTTTCGCCGATTTGCGAGTACTAATGCCTCCTCTTCTGCCAGCCTTGCTTCGCTTCTGGCTCCCTCCACGTCAGGTACATCTGCTCTACTTTCTTCCTCTTCACCATCATGGATTATCGACTCAGGGGCTTCCTCTCATATGACTGGGACTTCATCACTCTTATCGTCATATCACCCTACCCCCTCCCATCCCCCCATTACCATTGCCAATGGCCGACCTTGTCCGGTCCAAGGCCGTGGTACTACTGGTGTCACCCCTTCTCTTTCTCTTCACCAAATCCTCTATGTTCTTGTCAACCTTCTCTCTATTAGTGCTATCACTCGTGCTCTTCCCTATACAGTTACCTTCTTTCCCTTTCATTGTATTTTCCAGGATCTGTATACTGGACGGAGGATTGGTTTGGGCCGTGAGAACGGGTGGGGCATCTATGAGCTCGTTGCTGATGAACCCTCATTGGGTCTTCAAGCTCTTTTTGTTACCTCTACTGCTACTTCCTCCCTTTTGTGACATCGCCGTTTAGCCCATCCTTGTTTTGAAAAACTTAAAAAGACCATACCATGGCTTTCTCTTACTCAGTTTGTGTGCGAGTCGTATCAATTGGGCAAAAATCATCGATCTTCTTACTCTAGTCGCGATGGCATTCCCTCTTCTGCACCTTTTGATCTTCTTCATTGTAATGTTTGGGGTCCCTCTCGTACTCCCTCCATCTCAGGTCATCACTACTATATCGTGTTTGTTGATGACTATACTCGTGTGAGTTGGGTCTATCTTCTCTGCGATCGCTCTGAGGTTGTGACTACAGTCACCCACTTCATCATGGAAGTCGTCACTCAATACTCCACTACGCCACAGATTCTTTGAACAGATAACGCTCTTGAGTTTGTCCAAGCCTCTCTACGTACCTTTTGTGCTGATCGTGACATTATTCACCAAACCACTTGTCCTCACACCTCACAGCAAAATGGCGTCGCAGAGCCCAAACACCGTCAACTCCTTGATATCACTCGCACACTACTCATTGAGATGCATGTCCCATCTTATCTTTGGTCAAACGCCCTCATGACTGCGATCTATCTCCAGAATCAGCTCCCCTCTGCTCCCCTTGGTGGCGCTATTCCCCTTCATCGTCTCTCACTCACATCATCCCTCTTCTCCCTTCCTCCTCGAGTTTTTGGATGTGTTGCTTTTGTCCAAGATCACTCTCCTTCCCTATCTAAACTCGCCCCTCGTGCTCTCAAAGGCGTGTTTGTTGGCTACTCTAGGACACAAAAGGGCTACCCGGTGTACTTTCCAGATACTCGTCGTTATATGACTTCTGCCGATGTTACCTTCCATGAGGACTCTCCCTTCTTCTCTCCTCCCTCGCCTTCTTCGACTCCTACCGCTGCATCTCCTCCACCTGGCTTCCCTCCCTTGGTGGTCATTGCCGATCCCTGTCCTTCAATTTCCCCTCCTCCACTCTTTCAATCCACTCCTTCTCCTCCTGTTTCCCCGATTCAGCCCGTCTCATCTCCTCTAGATACAGATCCCCAATCCCCCACCTCCACGGCAACCTCTCCATCCCCAGTCGTCGTTCCCCCAGCTCCTCCGAATGATCTTCACCTTCCCATCTCCCTTTGCAAGGGTACACGCACTTGTACTCAGCATCCCATTTCTCACTTTGTTTCCTATGATCGTCTTTCTCCATCCTTACGTGTCTTTGCCCTTTTGGTAGCCTCCGAGTCGATTCCACGATCGCATGTTGAGGCAGCACAGGTACGTGAATGAAAAGCGGCAATGGATCATGAAGTGGAGGCCTTAGTTTCTTGAGGAACTTGGACCTTGGTTACCCGTCCAGCAGATTCCAACATCGTCAAGTGCAAATGGGTCTTCACCATCACATATCAACCTGATGGTACCATTGCCCGTCACAAGGATCATCTGGTTGCTCATGGATTTACTCAAGCATATGGCATTGACTGTACTGAGACATTCTCGCCAGTCGTTTGTCTCAACTCTATCCGCGTGCTCCTCTCTCTAGCTGTTAATCAAGCTTGGTCTCTCCACCAGCTACATGTCTCTAATGCCTTTCTTTATGGTGATCTTGAGGAGCAGCTCTTTATGGAGCAACCTCCTGGATATGTTGCTCAAGGGAAGTCATCTAAGGTGTGTTTTCTACAAAAAGCTATTTACGGACTCAAGCAGAGTCCACGTACTTGGTTTGCCAAGTTTAGTGCCCTTCTCTCCGCCTTTGGCTTCACATCTTGCGCGGCCGATCCCACCGTGCTCAATAAGAAGACTAAGGGTGGTCTTGTCATTCTTGCATTATATGTTGATGACATTATTTTGACTGGGAGTGATGACACTGGTATTCTTGCTACAAAGACTTATTTACATCAACATCTCAGTATTCGTGACTTGGGGAGTCCTAGATACTTTCTTGGGATCGAGTTTGCTCATCAAGACGGGAAGCTCGCTTTGACCCAGCGGAAGTATGCCCTTGACATGCTTAGGGAGATAGGGATTCTTGGGTGAAAGCCAGAGACCTCACCCATGGAAGCTCGCCCACAGTTTTGGGATACTTTGTCTCCACTCTATGGGGATGCTAACCGCTATCGAAGATTTTTGGGCAAGTTGATATATCTCACCATCACTCGCCTCAACATTGTATACGTGGTTATGTCTTGAGTCAGTTCATGCAGGAACCTCGACGAGTTCACTGGGAGGGAGCTCTACGGGTTCTAGTATACATCAAGCGAGCCCCAGGGAGAGGGCTCATCTATCGACGACACGGTCATCTGCGTATCAAAGCCTACTCTGACGCCGGGTATGCAGGTGACAAGGGAGATCGTAAATCTACTACAGTCTATTGCACTTACATTGGAGGTAACCTCGTCACCTGGCGATCCCAGAAACATAACATGGTATTGATAACATGCTATTTATGCATGTAATTACATAGTTATTAATGCATATTAATGCATTGATCATTACAAATATATGCATGTTATCATCTTTTAAGAATATTTCTATCATTTTGTGTAAATTCATGTTATGATCTTAAAATACATCAATTTATGGGTTATTATGCATAATTAAACATTTCAATCTTTAATCCTAATTATACTTATGATCATAATCATGTTTTAAGAGTGAAAATATAAGAGAAAATACTTTTATTTACATTTATGTGTTTATATAAATTTATTTCATATAATACATAAATGTATAAATTTAATATAAATTAATTCTCTTATTATTTTAATAAATTGATATTTTAAAATGATAGATTATTCAATTCTGAATCCAACAAAACAAATTTGAATTAATTTGGAGTTATATTTTGAAAGTTATGAATTTTACAATTTTTAGGAATTTTTCTGGAATTTTTCTAAATTTAATTTGATTTTTATTTCCATTTTTAATATTTAATTTAATTAAAAAAAATGCAAAAACGTTGTTTTATCGTGCGTGTACACGTGGCGTCGCCACGTGGACAGGCCGCGAGCGCCTACGTGGCGCGGAGATGACGTGGCGCTGATGTGGACGCGATTGTATATATATTTTTTATTAAATATATGGGTCTCTCGTGTATAAGGAGACAGAGAATTAAGAGCCTCAATGCGTCATACATTATATACCCGCGATATCCTCTCTATTTTCTCCAAGTGGGACTATTTAACTTTCTTTTATTTTATTTCAAGGCGACGTGGCGAGCTCTGGAGTGTCGGATGGGAAGCGCGATCAATCGCGCGCGTAGATCACGTGGAATCGAGGTCCACGGGAGCTCTGATTAAACACGTGTGTCAAATCCATTTAAGTGAAATCATCCTGGCCGTCCGATCAAGAGTTATAACGGTCCAGATTAATCACGACGGTGGATCTCCGATTAAATCGCGATCGCACGATCAAAATCCGACAGATGATAAAAATCGAAGCCTTACCTTCTTCACAAGATGAAATCGCATCCGACCGTTCATCAACAATCGAATGGCCATCAGAAGGAGACGCCGATTCATCAAAGGATGGCTAATCGCAACCGTCCATCGCAATAGGCGCTTCATCCAACGACTCCAAATCAATTTCCTTTTATTTAAGAACGGTTCTTCGCGACGAAGAACACGTTCGCGAATTCCTCCAAATTCGAAGTGATTACTCATCCAAATCGCGTGTCGTTTGTTTGAGAGTGTTCTTGACTCATTTCCCCGTCATTTGAATGCTTAAGATCAAACGTTGATTGAAAGAAAAGGAAGAATTCACATCTTGAACTCCATCTTCGTCTTCGAAAATTCGGAATGAATAGCCTTGCATCCGGCGATTAATTGGATCATTTTGAAGGCTACTTTGGGTTAGGTTGCGTGATTTCATCATAATCTTTCATCATTTAGTGTTAATTTTAGTTTTAGAATCAGACATTAGTTTAATTTTAGTTTTAATTTCGGTTTTTAATCGTTTTTCTAAACGAAATTATCTCCTATCTTCAAATTTCGATTTCTCTTCGAATTCTTATCCAAATCACCTGATTTTTGATTCCGTGGATTCGATTTTGAGTTATCTTTCTTAATATACTAACCCAATTTCTAACCTCAATTCGTCGTCCGATTTGACCGAATTTCAAAGATATCTCTCGAATTTCCCTAATTCTCCGTGGATTCGACCCTTAATTACCATTATACTAATTAATTACTTTGATTAATTATAAATTGGTAAGTTTAGGACTTAATTTTGACACTAAGTTGTGTGCATTCAATGACCATACAATTTAGTCTCGTCAGGTATCATGCTCCAGTGCAGAGTTCAAGTATCGAGCTATGGCTGAGACCGCGCGGGAGATGGTATGGCTTTAATAGGAGGTATATTAGGAGGGCTACTTCCTTGTCCTCTATTAAATGTTCGGGGCTGATTAAGATTAGAATATCTAGGGTTCTTCTTAAAGAATCCATCTAACCTTAAGGCAATCTTATAAGCTTCATCCAAAGTAGATACTTCTCTAAGTTCCAATTCAACCTTTATATCTTCCCTAAGACCGGTTTTAAATCTTGAGATGATGCTCAATTGATCTTCATCTAAATCACAAGCAATCATCAACTCTTGAAACTCATTTATATATTCTCTTACACTTCTTTGCTTCTGCTCAATCCTTTGCCAAGTATCTATAAGTTGACTTTTATAATTTACCGGAACATACTTGGTTCTAAGTCTACCTTTCATTTCTGCCCAAGTAGTGATCCTATCTTCATATCTATATGCACATATCTTTAGGATACTCTTCCAATAAGTCTTAGCAGGTCCATCTAATTTTAATTCAGCAAACTTTAACTTTCTTTCTTCCGAATAATCAAACCAACCAAAGTATGAGTCAAGGTGAGATTCCCAATTGAGAAATTCTTTTGGATCATCACTTCCTTTAAACATGGGAATGTCTACTCTAACTTGGTTATATTGATAATCAGTCCTATCCCTTGGATAATGATCATTATAAGGTACAAAATTAGAGGAATTAGGATGATCATTAATAGGTTCTTTGGGAATCTTTAATTGAGAAGAGCTTGCTTCCCAAGAGTTGGACTTCTTTGGAAATTCTAACTTCTGAAGCCTCATGTCTAGCTGATATATTTTCATATTATTGGCGTCCATTTTCTCCATAAGGGCTCTAGCCCAAAGAGGTATGGCCTCTTCTCGGGTAGGTTATTCAGCAGGAGTATGTGATGCATTCGCAGTAATAGGCACATCAGCAGTAGTATTAGGGACAATGGCTTTAGATCTAGTATTCATGACGATTAAGATGTATCTATATAAGGATAATAATTCCCACTTAAGTGATATCAAATCAAACTGGGCTCTGATACCAAATATGATGTAGGATATTTCTTAATGTGGTACTATGTATGATGATGAGAGGTTTAAGGAATGTTCCTACAAAGGAAATGAGGATCTATGATTTGATAGCAAGTAGGAATGAAGGAATATATGAGGGAATGATGATTGTAGAATATAGGATAATAAGTAGGGATAATATAAAATATAGATGAGAGAAAGAAGATGGAGAAAGCGACGAAATTAGATAGGTAAGAGAGGAGAATAGAGGCAATGGTTGTTCCAATGTTGGACTCAAGATCTGAGAATGCGACTATTATTCACGTTCTTAGGTAAGAGAGGATAATACATGTTGAAGGAGAGAAGGCGATGCTTCGGATTATCTTCACACGACAGTAATTTCCTCGGTGAGGTTTCGACGTAAAGTTATGATGAAGCGACAGAGAGGGGGGAGGGGAAGAAGGTGGAAGATAGAACTCGGAGGCGAAGATGGAGCGGAAGGAATGATGGGGATACGGGATGGGTCGAACACAGGGTAGCGAAAACCAGGGGAGAACTTTTCATTCAAAATACACAACTGTCTTTTCCTTACAATCGATTCCCTTTTAAAGGCGAAGAGGATAGAAATTTAACACGAAGAGACGTGTCGCGGATAGAGCGGAAGTTGTCGCGGTTTCTTTACCTTCTCGTAATTTAATTTCATGTTTCTTCTTTGGTGAGTCGTCACGTGAGTGAAGTTACGTGGGATACTTTGTACTTTCCGTCTTTTGTTGGCAGAGATCATGAAACGCAGAGGTGCGTGTGAGACGGTTATCCTTTTCGAGCACTGTCAGAAGTTTTCCATGCGTAACTTAGTTTCCGTGCGTCTTGAGGTAGCCGTAACGAAGCTCAGGGATACCCTCCGTTCCTCGGGTAAGTCGGATATCTGGTGTTCCGTTTGACGTTAAAAGAAACTCCCTGGAAGGTGAAGAGAAGCTGAGGCGGGGGTGACAGCGGAGAGAGCTTCCGTTTCGTAGGATGTTTGACCGTGAAATCTCAGGTATGTTGACGATTCTCGATGGTTGTAGTGATTTACGTTGTTTGACGACGAAGACAACCTGCTGAAATGATTAGTGATTCCGCGTGTAATTCTTTGGTAGTCGTGATCTAGTGTTGATGTCTTCGTGCTTCTTCACGGTTCCACGTCAGAAGGAAAGGCTGTGGAGAATTACATTGCTATTCTGACTTTGATGGTAATCTTGAGCAGTTGTACGTCGTGAGGATGACGTGTGGTAAATTCTTAACACTTGAACCAATGGGTAGTCCTCAGTGAGAACCGTCGGGATACTGTTGCGTAGATGATAGCGATGTTAGCTTTATCTTTGAATCGTTGAGAGTCCATTCGGTGAGATGAAGTAGGCTAGAGGTTGAGCGATAATAAGCAGTGGCTGTCGGTGAGAGTAAAAGTGAATAACTTCTTTCCTATCCATTTTGTTCAGGGGTGGACCATTGTTTCGGGTCAAGAGCTGATGGAAGCGGTTGAAGCTGCCCTTTGTTGACTTCTTTCATAAAGGCTTTGATCTCATAATGGCTTGTCTTCATAAGCCACCAAGTGGTGTTTATGTGTACATTTTTTTAGCACTGGAGCTTTTCTTGGAGATCTTTAGAATTCTTCATCTGATTGAGCTCCACAGAGGCATGGGTTGTTTCATGCAAGGACTTTGTCTTGAATGGAATAAAGATAGTATCTTCTATTAGATCTCTCCTAAATTTCTAACTAAGGGTGGTATTCAAAGAGAGGGAAAATACAAATAGATTCCTACTAATTTTCTTTCTTGAGATCATTGTTCATAAATATACAAGGTTCCTATGATATAGTGGTTAAGGTTTGGAAATTAGGATCCTATATCAAGGTAGAAGATGGTTGACTTGGTCCATTCAAGGGATTCTAAGTATCTAAGGATAAGGTTTAAATTCTTTTGACCAAGTCAATCTTTAGATCAGTGTAAAATAGGAAAAGGAGGGAAGATAATTCCCTTAAGATCTACACTCTCTTTCAATGTGTTAGAGAGGTCTTTCTCTATTCATTTAGTGGATGGTGAGTTTTTCAAACTCATGAGGGAGGAGGAGTAAAGTATTTTTCTCTCCTTGGGGAGGATTTCTCTTCCTTAGATTATATCTTGGTTCACTTGGAACCCTAGTGTTCATGTCTTTGGATAATTCCCCATCAGATTGACTGCCACTACATAAGAGACAAGGTTATGTCCGGCGTCATCTCCACTCCTCATGTGACATCATCACATTAGCTTGCAGACGTCTTCACAAAGAGTCTAGCCGGGATCTCATATGACACCACGTGTACCACGCTGGGCATGTTTGATTTATATGCTCTAGCTTGAGGGGGAGTGTCCGATAGTGCTATTGGGCTCTCGGCCCATTTATCTTCTCCTCTCATCTTCTCCTATATAAGGACCTATGTACTCTCATTTCCATATACGATTCTAGGGTTTCTTCATCTCATCGTCAACAATTTATGCTCATTCTTGTCATGGAGATAAAATCAATCAAGGATCTTGATTGGAGCAAATCTAGCATTACCCAACCTAGGATGGGCATCACGACACGATTTGTGTGAGGATTTGGATTAACCGCTTACTTTTGATCATCTCTATAATCTATGCAAAATATGTTTTTATTTTTATTTTAATGTAGTAGAATTGAAATCATCTCTCATAAAAAATCTCTCACTCCATTACCATTCATTGATCCACTGCTATCGACATCTATCCTTCTCGCCTTGTCATCATATCGTCGCCATTCTCATCTTTTTCAAATCTCATTCTCTCATCTCAATTCTGATTTATTTCTATATTCATTGAGAAAATCACAAAATTATCACTTCACATCATCTCCATGCACTCTATTCCAAATTTACGCCTCATTCCATCCTCTCATCTTCCACTCAAAGCATCTAACCTCATTACCTAGGCTTCATATGGATTTAAGTCTTACTTTAGCTTTATACTAGATGAGGAACCTATAAAATTTTTTGCAAGAAATTGATACACAGTGATGATATAGAACACACAAAACTCAAGTTCATCAATGAGAGATGGTAGATGAGAGAGAGAAGGCAAGAGAGCAAGAAAGAGAGGACGAGTGATTGGGAGAAAGTGAGAAAGTGAAAGATTGAGAAAGAGAAAGTAGGGTTAAGAGAGAAATTTTGAAAGAGATTCATGGAGATCGTGAGAGCAATGAAAGAAGAGAGAATGTCAATGAGAAGGACTGAGAGTTGAGAGAGAATTCTAGAGATAGAGAGAGAGCACACGGGGGAGAGGCAAGAGAAAGAGACTTCATTAGAGAGAGCAAAAGATCGAGAGAGGGAGGGATCAAGGGAGAAAGAGAGAATGCAAGAGAGATTGCGATAGGGGAAGAGAGAGAGGGAGAGAGGGAGAGAGGGAGAGAGGGAGAGAAGAAGAGAAACTAATAAAGAGAGTTTGTGAGAAAGAGGGAGAGAGGGAGAGATGGAGAGAGGAAGATAAATTAATAAAGAGAGTTTGTGAGAGAGAGTGAGAGATTGAGAGAGAGAAATAGAGAGAGCGAGAAAAAAGGCGAGAAAGAGATACTGCAAGAGAGCGAGAGAGGAAGAGAAATTGAGATCAAGAGATAGAAAGTCACTAGAAGATGGAGAGAGAGAGGAACCACAAAGATGAACAAGAGAGAATTCGAAAGGGTGAGGGAGCAAGAGAGTTGGCAGGTGTGAGGTTTTAGGACCGAGAGATCGAGACAAAAGGCGACTGCAAGAGGGATCGCAAGAGAGAGAGATATATAGAGAGAGAATGAAAGATTGAGAGAGAGAAAAAGAGAGGCAGTACGAGAGAGATTACATGAGAGAGAGAGAATGAGAAATTGCGGTAGAATAGAAAATGCAAGGAAGAGAGGTTGGCTAGAGCTGAAATGGAAGATAGTGACCGACTAAGAGAGTGAGAAAATGAGAGTGGAAAAGTAAAAGAGAGAGAGAGCATGAGAGAGAAAACAAGGAAGAGTGAACAAGGAATTGGGGGAGAGTGAAAAATGGGGATCAAGATAAAAGGTGAAAGAAATAAAGATTTAATAGAAATGGAAATGGGAGTTGAAGGAGAGATTGAACGAAATGGAGCAGGAGAGGAAATCATTGACAAAGAGAGATTGCAAAAGAGGAATTTATAGAGGGAGTGATGGGATCTGAGGCTCGAAATGCTCTCCAAATCTTTGTCCAAAATAATGATTGCAGCGGAAGGTGTTGAATCAAAACATTCAACATCGTGGAAGCACCAAGAATGGATGATCCCATCAATTATTCTAGGTGATCCTATCATCTAGTGTAGAATAAAATTCATACTTACTTGGATCATTTGAAAGAGTTCTTCAACTGTGTAAGCGTCCGGCCTCTAGCGGTATCCACATAGTCTCTAGACAATCGGATCTCCTCTTGAACACTTGTCACCCCGAGAGGAAGAGAAGAGGGAGGAGAAGTTCCACTAGGCTTGCATGGGCACCTCTATTATGGTCGTTCTCCCCCTATTTATAGACTTTGGGAATGTGAAATTTTCACAATAACCCTTATTATTATGTCTATATCCACCAACATCCACTGACCTTATGTGTGTGACCCTCTAGGTCCATATATCTCGCCAGTTAATGACTCTATCAACCCAATAATACTTATTGGTCCTCCTTATCAATTAACTATATCAACATATAGATTAAACTCGCCAGTTTCGAGAAACTCATCATAGATTGCACCATGTCCAACAAGTTATGATTTCTCATTTCCGAAACACCATTCATCTGAGGTGTGTAAGGAGGAGTCAATTGAGCTAGGATACCATTATCCTTAAGGAACTGTGTGAATTTTGTACTTAATTATTCACCTCCTCGATCTGATCGAAGAGTCTTGATGCTCTTTCCAGATTGTTTCTCTACTTCATTCTTAAACTCTTTAAATTTCTCAAAGGCTTCAGACTTATACCTCATAAGGTATACCTATCAAAACCTAGAGAATAATCAGTAAAAGTGATGTAGTAGAAACTGCCACTTCTGGCTTGGACAGGCATCAGACCACATACATCAGAATGTATTAGCTCCAATACACCCTTGGCTCCTTCTCCAGTCCCTGAGAATGGAGATTTGGGTAATTTACCCATAATGCAAGATTCACATGTTGCAAATAATTCATAATCAAATGCTCCCAAGTATGCATCTTTATGCAACTTCTGTAATCTTCCATCACCAACATGCCCAAGTCTACGATGCCATAAGTAGGCTTCATTCACACCCTATTTACTCTTCTTAAGAGCAAAATCCATTTGGAGATTATAAGAAGAAACATCAATCAGATATAAACCATTGACTAATGGTGCCATAACAACCAATTTACTTCCCAAGTAAATAGAACAACACTTGTCCTTAATAATCAAGGTATATCCCATCTTGTCCAAACAAGAAACTGAAATGATGTTCTTAACTATGCTAGGAACATAATGACATTCTTCTAATGAAAGATAATCTCCGGATGGTAGCTTGAGATTCACAACCCCTAGCGCCACAACAGCAACTCTTGCGTCGTTTCCCATCCTCAGTTCCACCTCGCTCTTTCTCAACTTTCGCTTACTTGTCAACCTCTGCGAATCATTGCAGATGTGAGAAGTACATCCAGTATCTAATACCCAAGATGCAGAATCTCTATAAGACAAGTAAGTATCTATCATATAGATACCTGGATCATCATCATGCTTCCGCTGAGCTTTCTCGTTGAGGTACTTTTTACAATTCCTCTTCCAATGTCCTTTCACGCCACAGTGGAAACACGTTCCCTTATCATCGCCGTCCTTCCTTGTCAAAGTTGCTTTCACTTGCTTCTTCCCTTTGCCCCTCTTGGAGGCAAAGGCTACCTTCCTCTTCTTGTTGGTCCCACCAACAAAAAAAAACTTGGGGCTTTTCCATCTGAAGGTTCCCCTCGACAGTAGTAAGCATGTTTAGCACTCACACTTAAGATCTTTAAGTTCCTGAGCCAATCAGTGAAGTTTGGCTAGTCAAATGGTTCACATTCTTAATGCCACGAAGAGGGGTAGTCGATGACATCTTTGCCTTTTATGAGATAAATAAGAATTAATGATTAATTCTATGCAGATAGTATGTTCATTAAAAATAATGCTCCCACTAAAATTAAGCAATTCACACAACCCTCATGTGTATGAAAAGGGAGAACCGATAATCTCCTAGTGGGGATCAAAATCTCAACAACTATATTATGACCTGGAGTTTGCCCCACCAATCATAATACATCATTGAGTCCCCATCTCATGGGACTTGCAACACTCTTGCAATATCTAATTACACTTCGGTCCCCGACACTCATGCTGCCTAGAGTTTTCCCCACCAACCACAGAGTTCGGTCTGGGCCATACATTTGTTACTTGATGAGAATAGATTCGCGAATAGTCTTGGAGTTTGCTCCACCAAACTAAACGGTTCTTCTACCTCAGCCTTGTGTCATACACTAGCTCTTAGTCCCTCCTCTTCATTAAGTGGGCCTAGAGTTTTCCCCACCAACCCAACTTAAACTGATTCAAATCCTAAGGCTATAACAAAGGACCACGTGTGAGTTCGTAAGTCTTACGTTTCAGCCCAGAGTTTAAATTGTGAGGGATTTTATGTTTGATCTGGTCTCTAATTTCAAGGTACTCCATGGTTATCTTAATAACCATACCCTTAAATATGATTATCATAATCATCATATACATGTATGTCATACATGTTATATGCGATATGTTATCAATCAAACAAAGCTACGGGATCCTACTCTAGGTCCTAGATTTTGGTATAACAACACATATATTTAAATAAATAAATAAAATTCATTGCAAAACTTAATCATATTAATATTTTGCAAATTAAACATGACTATCATGCTTAAAATTAAGGAAGCAATCATTTAAACACTTTAAAATGATTATATGAATTTCATGAATTTAAAAATAACTTAACCCTTAAATTATTCAATTCAAAATTCTAAAATATAACTCTTTATATATTTCCCACCATGTGGGCTTGCCAAGTGTCGTCACATGGCATCATTGAGGGGCGCCACATGGCTAACCTAGGTGGCGCCACATGGCCTTCCCGGATGGCGCCACATGGTCTTCCTGGATGGCCCCACATGGTGTTCCCAGATGACGCCACATGGCTTTACTTGGTGTCGCCACATGGCTTTACCTGGTGTCACCACATGGCTTTACCTAGTGTCGCCACATGGCTATACTTGGTGTCGCCACATGGCTAACCTAGGTGGCGCCACATGGCTTTACCTGGTGTCGCCACATGGCTATACCTGATGTCGCCACATGGCTTTAGCTGGTCTTGCCATGTGTCATCATTTTTACAATCCATGCACATGCATGTCTGCCATGTGTCATACACATGGCTCCTCAAAGGGTAATGATTATGCATGGATGACATGTGTCCTGCCATGTGTCATCATTTTTACAATCCATGCCCATGCATGTCTGCCATGTGTCATACACATGGCTGCTCATAGGGTAATGACTATGCATTGGATGACATATGTCCTGCCATGTGTCATCGCTATAATCCATATCCATGCATGGCTACCATGTGTCATACACATGGCACTTATTAGGATAAGTACTATGCATGGATGACATGTGTCATACACATGTGTCCCCGAGGGACTATGGCTATGCATGGGTGCCATGTGTCCCCACACATGTCACCCCCATCAAATCAGGTCGAGCTTGTCCTTCCCCTTGTGATGACCATCAATGGAATTCCCATAACTCCTTCATTTCTTGTCCATTTTGGACGTTCTTGGGCTCTTTGGAAAGCTTATCAAGAGAACAACCTAGCTCTGATACCACTGCTTGGGTCTGAGGCTTGAAAGAATCTCCAAATCTTTGTCCAAAATAATGATTGCAGCGGAAGGTATTGAATCAAAACATTCAACATCGTGGAAGCACCAAGAATGGATGATCCCATCAATTATTCTTGGTGATCCTATCATCTAGTATAGAAAAAAATTCATACTTACTTGGATCATTTGAAAGATTTCTTCAACCGTTCAAGCGTCTGGCCTCTAGCGGTATCCACACAATCTCTAGACAATCGGATCTCCTCTTGAACACTCGTCACCACGAGAGGAAGAGAAGAGGGAGGAGAAGTTCCACTAGGCTTGCATGGGCACCTCTATTATGGTCGTTCTCCCCCTATTTATAGACTTTGGGAATGTGAAATTTTCACAATAACCCTTATTATTATGTCTATATCCACCGACATCCATTGACCTTATGTGTGTGACCCTCTAGGTCCATATATCTCGCTAGTTAAAGACTCTATTAACCCAATAATACTTATTGGTCCTCCTTATCAATTAACTATATCAACATATAGATTAATTGACTAAGGATTGATTTAACCCAATCGACAGGTTGAGTCGCCAGCCCGGTGGGTGCCAAGCTACACTACGTGCTCTAGGAGATATGGAGTATATTAGAACTCTTTCATGGAACCCTACCGTCATTGGTTACTGTGTACGTATAATCCTTCATCCACATGAGACTCATGAATGACTTAGGGTATGGTTAATTGTCAAACCCTAATCCGTCACTCAATTTAGTATTGATGCGAGTAGGAAATCATTGAGAACAACTTCTCTAATATTTCCACTACCTTGGCCAAGGATTTAACCGCATCTCAATCCTTGAGTCGATCTCCTCATATACCGAGGGTGGATGATCTCATCCTGACCACTCAATCACCTTCGAGGACTTCATGTCGTATCCATTCTATGACGTTTTGGAGATCCCGTGGCTAGGGAGTCGTAAGTCATAGTCAAAACACGATCATCCATCCACAAGATGTCTTTGGTGTCTCAGGTCAAAGGACCACGTACACAACCGTGACATGAATCAACTTGATTTACAATTTTGCATAATACCATTCAGGGATTCATACGGATCAATTCAGTGAACTCTTTCTCCAAAGAGCACCCACTATCTATCCTTGGTGTCTCAACACCGATGGCCACAAGATCAGCCATACTCATCATATGAGTCAGATCAGATAGTGCTATTCTTTCCGCATAATTCGATGTCCTTCTCGAATATCCTACGAATAGGAATATTTAGAACATATGTTTAAAGACTAGTGATCACTATATTATGATCTCATCATAATTCACGCAGTCATTGCACATGCTCATGGATTTCACTGCAAACATCACACAAGAATGACAATGAATAAATGTCATTTCAATGAACATAAATAAGATATATGGAAATGTGATTGGCTTATAGGCCACATAATATCCATCAGGGAGAACAGGCAACAAGAGAGCAAGAGGGAGGAAAATTGAGAAAGAGAAATTCCAAAAATCCAAAGCATGAAAAAACGAGTGATTGAGAGAATGTGAGAGAGAAATAGAAAGCGAAACATATTGATATCAAGAGAGAGATAGAGAGAAAACTAAAGTATTTCTTTCATTTCATTCTCCAAAATCTTAACTACATTGTCACTGTAGGAAGATAAGGGGAAGAATAGTTGAAAACTAGGAGAGAGAAGAGAAGAACCAAGAAATGACAGTGATCCTTCAAGCTTGAATGCCTCTCCTTATGTTTTCCTTTCCTCCCCTTGTTGGCTTCATCAACTAGGCTTAAAAAGGATTGCCTTGGACAACCCATTTAAGTCCATTTAAATCTAATTTTGAAGAGCCTTGCTCCAAAGTGCTCCCTTATTCTTAGAAAAATTATGTTGCTTGCTTTCTCGTTTGTGGGTTCTTAAAATAAAGAATCTAAAATTCATGAAGAGGAATTCTATTTTAATACACTTATCTTGTACAAAATACTAAATCATGTGATGGTGGGTATAATGACATATTCAACAATTTAGTGGAATCAAATAACTGCAATTTATGACCGTTCAATTTACTCAAAATGATTCAATTAATTTTCAAATCAAGGCCTTTTCATTCCGCATTTCAAAAAAGAAAAATTCAAAGTTCTAGCAGCAAATTCTTATTTCTCCCTTGATGAAATCTTAATTTCAAGGACTCCATGGACCTAGAAACGAGTCTAGAAGAGGAAAAAAGCAAGAGATTTGAGGATTATTCTATAGAAAAATTTTGATCGATCGAAAATCCAATAATGGTTTACACTGTCAAAGAGAGAAAAGCTATAATATTTTGAAATTGGGCGTGACCATTGGATCTTCTCCTTGATCAGATTAACAATCGTGATGGAATATTAAGAGACGAATAGTTATGTTTAAGTTGTGATCATCAGATCTTTCATCGAAGCGTTAGAATCGTGCCATGTATCCCTGTGAAGAGAGAGTGTCACCGCATGGCACTCATCTAATTGTGATCTAACACATAAGACGCTTCGAATCCTAGCTGTTAAAACTCCTTATATCAACGGCAAGGACTAGCCCGTTAAGTAAGACCAATCGGTGTCCATTGAGATGCTATCACGTACCCCTCCTTACTTAAGTGGTCATCAACGGTAGCTATTAGATCCAAAAATTGAACACTCCACATCGCACCACACCACCTACAACCAATAAAGATAAATAGAGTCTCACATCGAAGAAATCAAGGAAAATTTCACATATAAATAAGAAATTGAACTATGTGGTAAGTGCAAAGCGTTTTGTGAGATCATTTAAAACACACAAACGTCAGTCAAATAAAATTTATAAATCCGAACCCACAAAGATAGAGATATAAAAATCAAGTAAAGTGTAAGTATCGGGTCGATCCATAGAGAACAAGGTTTAAAAAAGTTTTAAAGAAGTAGAAATAAGATTTTATAAATAGAAATGATATAAATATACTAAATAAGAAAACTTAACATTTAAGATCTCACATTTGACAGAGAAAAGTCAAAATTCAAAGTCAAGGTGTTGACTTTGACCAATAGTCTAAGTTCTGTAAAATCAGAGAACCAAAAGATGTCAGAAGATTATGAAAATTATATATTTCGAAATTAGAGAGAAAATGTAATTTATTGATGTAGAATTAGTGATTTTCAATAAGAAATGGATTTACTATGAATTATTGAAAATCAAAGATTAGAAAATTCTTGAAATGAACACTTCATAGAAAATCTTCAAATTAATTGGCCAATGATATTCAAATACTTCAATTTATATATCAATAGAAATCTAAGAACTAGAGAATTCTAAAGAGACCAAAATGATTTAATTCCGATCTGTATTTTAAAAGTAATTGACCCCAAAAGTCAATGCTCAAATTGGAATTGAAAATGAACAGTGATCGGTCAAACATTAAATTGAGGGGTCAAATGAAGTCAGAATTCGACGAATTTTCTATTCACAGAAAGCTGATGAAAAAAGCAATCAGATGAAACTAAATCAGGTGATACAGAATTATAATCAGAGAGATATCCTTTATTTCAAAATCAGCAAAGTTTTGGACAAAAATTGGGTAAAATTGAAGAACACTAAGAACTAAAACTCAAAATTAAAGATCTAAACCTAATTAAAACTCAAATTATCACCTGATAATCAATCAAATCTCACTACTAACCCGATTGCCGCAAAGATGGAGCTTCAATTCACTCGGATTGAAGCGGATTTGGCTTGATTTCTTCCTCGCGCACATTCGGCGTTCAAGGGGAAAATCAAATGATATACGGTGGAATGCGTGATCAATCCCGCTCCAATTTTGATCAAAATCGAGTCTAAACGAGGGGAGATCATGAAGAACTCAAGATCTTTCTTTCAAATCGCTTAATTCTTTCACGATTCAATCAAGAATTGAGAAATAAAGAGGGGATACATCAGTTTTTAAAGGGAGATTTCCGCACCAATTCCAGACCGCTTGATCCGGTCGGGAGATGGTTTTGATGGCCACAATCGCACGATGATCGTGGCCCATCAATTGGAGGGATCGTGGCTCTTGATTTCGCAATGAATGAGCTACGATCGCGCGACGATCAGGCCTTGATCGCACGACGATCAGGCCACGATCACGCGTCGATCGTTGTTCTTGGTCTTTCTCCATCCAGTCGTCCGATGAAGATAGTGTGGTAGCTACGATGGCACGTCCGATGAAGATCTGACGCTCCAAAAGCCTCCACGCGTCGCCAGGTGAGCCGTCTGATTCATCACATAAAGTTCCTTTAATCGCACGTGTCCTGATGAAGATCGCGTGGACTCGGGTCCATGCGATCAACGCCCTTGCATTTATCGCGATCTCATCCGACGTCTATGGTAACGCCACGTGTTTTACAAAGGTAAGACTCCGCTGGAACATACTCCCACACGGAAGGAATGAGAGTGATTTGCGCGTGTATAACGTAGAGGGGCGGTAAGCATTTGCGTTACCACCCCAATATACTTACCAGGGCCCACTAACCCGTGGGCCCTTCACTTAAGGACCCCCTGCCACGTGGCGCCCCTCACAGGTGTCCGCGTGGACCAGCGTGGCCTCTTGCCACGTGTCCGCGCAACCTGCGCCTCGTGTGGGCCATGCGCAGCCCTACCACGTGGCCTAAGTGCCACGTCGCATCCACGCTGGTCCCGCGCGCCACGTCAGCGTTCGTGCCACGTCAGCTCCGCGGGGTCTGTGGAATAAATACCCCCCTTTTTGCGATTTTAAATAAGGAATAACCTTTAAAATTCGGTAAAAATTAATTACAAATCAGATAAAAATCCGAAAAATATCAAAAAACTTTAGAAAATCATAACTTAAGAAGTACAACTCTTTTTTAGTCCAAATTTTCTCCATTGTATCACAAATTTCTTCCTTTTTAACATCATGCCATCTAAAATATAATTTCAAAGAAGAATCTAAGAAGAATTAAAAATTAACTTAAATCATTTCTTAAGAAATCTTAATATCATCATCATATTTTCATCTTGAAATTCATCTTTCAAAAACATGCACTAAAGTCAAAGTAAGTCAAGAAATGAGATTAACTTCTATTAATTTCAACTTTGCAAAAGATTAATCATCAATCAAGCATAAAATTAACCCTAAATTACGCATAAATATAGACTTTAAGGAAATGGCATACCAATGGAGAAAATTCCTTAAAGTTATGATAACATGCATCATATTCACATAAAATAAGCATGAATATGAGTTAAAAAGGGTAAGAATTTAAGTTATAAATGCATGTTATCAATTAGCTCAAGCCCATAAAGGGCGCTTATTACTAATGACTTGTGATAATCACGCGCCACGCGTACGGCACACATGCACCACATGGCACCATCACCGCCACATGGTGACATCAAAGCACGTGTGCCACATCAACTGCCACATCAGCATGGGCATATAAAACCACATTTTAAATATTATAAATTAAAATAATTTCAAAATAAATGCAGAAAAATGTTAAAAAATCCAAAAATTAGAAAACTGAGAACTTTGTAATTTTGTCACATCGCGCGTGAAGAAGAAGCGTTGCGCGATCGCGTTCGTCTAATCGGGAATCGAATTTTCTGATGTCTCCACGCAGCCGTCGAAGTCCATTGGGAATATTTAATCTCAGCCATTATAACTCTTCAAATGAACGGCTAAGATTAAATGTTATAAAATGAATCGTTTCCCAATAAGAGTGCGTCGTTGACGAAACTAAATCGTATGGTCGTTGAATGCACATGACTAAGTGTCAAAATAAAGTTCCAAACTTACCAATTTATGATTAATCAAAGTAATTAATTAGTATAATGGTAATTAAGGGTCGAATCCATGGAGAATTAGGGAAATTTGAGAGTTATCTTTGAAATTCGGTCAAATCGGACGACGAATTGAGATTAGAAATTCAACATTTTAGTATATTAAAAAAGATAACTCAAAATGGAATCCACGGAATCAAAAATCAGGTGATTTGGATAAGAATTTGAAGAGAAATCGAAGTTTGAAGTTAGATGAAATTTTCGTTTCAAAAAACGATTAAAAACCAAAATTTACTCTAAAATTAAACTAATCTACGATGCTAAAAGTAAACTTAACACTAAATGATGAAAGATTAAGATGAAATCACGCAACCTAACCCAAAGTAGCCTTTGAAATGATCCAATTAATCGCCGGATGCAAAGCTTTTCATTCCAAATTTTCGAAGACGACAGTGGAGTTCAAGATGTGATTTCTTCCTTCTCGTTCAATCAAAGTTTGATTTCATTCAATTGAAGCGGAAACGAGTCAAGAACACTCTCGAACAAACGGCGTGCTATTTGATGGAGTATACATTGAGAATTTGGGATTTAATCGCGAACCCTTTCTCTCGACGCGAAGAACGGTTTTTATAAAAACCGAAACGAATGTGGGCCGTCGGATCTGGTGATGATCGCGATCAACGGTCGCGATCGCGTGTCTTTTCAAATGAATCGTCGTGTGATTTGAATCGTTGGATTCCCATCGTGCGCTCGTGATTTGATGGGAGATCAGACGTGATCGACGGTAGCGATTCATTCACTTAAGTGAAAATATAGCCACATGCTGATTATTTGATCCGGTGGATCTCATGTCCATCGAATCCACGCCGCCCGATGATCGCGATTCTGATCCGACGCACGACAGCTCGCCACGTCGCCCTGAAATCAAAAATAAAGAAAGATTTAGTCCCACACGAGATAAATGAAAGGTAAGTTTTACTATATAATATACGACGGTTATGTGGAATTGAAAATTTGTCTCCCTATACACGAGAGACCCATATATTTAATATATATAAAGAAAGATATGCACCCACGTCAGCGCCACATCCCCTCCGCGCCACGTAGGCGGTCCCCCTGTCCACGTGTACACGCTCAGGTAAAACCCCATTTTTTTTGCATTTTTTTATTAAATTAAAACGTTTTAAAATCAAAATAAAATCAAATTAAATTCAGAAAAATTCCATAAAATTCCTAAAAATTGTAAAATTCATAACTTTCAAAATATAACTCCAAATTAATTCAAATTTGTTTTGTTGGATTCAGAATTGAATAATCTATCATTTTAAAAGATCAAATTATTAAAATAATAAGAGAATAAATTTATATTAATTTTATACATTTATGTATTATATAAAGTGAATTCATATAAATACATAAATGTAATTAAAAGTATTTTCTCTTATATTTTCACTCTTAAAACATGATTATAATCATACACATAATTGGAATTAAAGATTAGAATGTTTAATTATGCATAATAACTCATTAATTGCTGTATTTTAAGATCTAATCATGAATTTAAAAAAATGATAGAAATATGCTTAAAAGATGATAACATGCATATATTTGTCATGATTAATGCATTAATTTGCATTAATAACTATGTAATTACATGTATAAATAGCATGTTATCAGCCGCGTACCCCCTCACTTAAGTGAATATTGATGATGTCGATTTGAGTCATGTGATCGCACGCTCTGCATTTTGACATGCCACCTGCACATCAAAACAAACAAAAATAGTCCCACATAGCAAGAAATCAAGGCAAAATCTGTCTATATAAGGTAAGCAGTTTTAATGGGTTAGGGAAAATCCATTAATGGATGCTTGACCCACTAATGACGCGCGTATACACACACACAAGTGTGACACGTGGTGCGCACATACGGCCCATGTGGCGATGTGTAAACTATTCTGCCGCATCAGCTACTACGTCATCACGATTTTAATCTGATTTTTAATTCTTTTTAATTAAAAATATATCTGAATAAATTCATAAAAAATGAGAAAACTTCATAACTTTATAGAAATCAGAAATCAAAAAAATTCTAAAAAATCCCCTAAAACTTAGAAAATTCATAACTTTCAAAATACAACTCTAAATTAATTCAAATTTATCTTGTTTGATCAGAAATTAAATAATCTATCATTCTAAAAGTTAAATTTAAGAAATAACAACATAATACATTTTTATTTCAAAAATACACATTTAGTTTAGAAAAATAAAGTTAAAAAAATAAATAAGTATAGAAAAAGTATTTTCTCCTATTCTTTAAAATTATAACCTAATTATAATCTCAAATATAGATGGGAATACTCTAATCTTTAAATATTTCTCTTAATTATCCATTATTATCCCTAAAATAGTGCATTTTGATATTATAACTTAAATTTCTATAGAATGATATATATTCACTCAAAACATGATAGCATGCATAAGAATGGAATATTTGATGCCTTAATTTGAATTAATAAACACATTTCATGTTTAAATTGCATGTTATCTATAATCTACTCTAAAATTTCAATCTTTTAATTATGCATGACTATCCCTTAAAATGATGTATTTTACTATTCTAATTGAAATTGCATAGAATGATGAATATGTACTAAAAGTATGATAACATGCATATAAATAGAATGTTTTATGCCTCAATTTGCATTAATAATCCTGTAAATACAATTATAAGCTGCATGTTATCAATTGGCTAGCCAAAAGGAAAGAAGGCACTAATTGATTATTCTTCATGTATGGAACATCAATGCTTGTGAGTTGACTATCTTTATATTGATTCCTCGTGTTAGATATAAGACACCAAGTCCAAGCAAAATATACAGGCTCTCAAAGGTATGTTTTCATTAGAGAGCATCACTAGAGAATATTTTCATCTCGAATTCTTATATTAGAATCATTTTCTATATATATTTTCTATTTTTTCCAATTTTATATCAAGATTTTCATATGTTTACCCCTAAAATCACTTTTTCACCATCGATGAAGGGTTTTCAATCTTCAAAAAGAGTTTGAAAGCGCTTGATCAGTCCATTTCATTCCCATGTACATCTTCTTCCTTTCATCGATCATCTCTGCTTTTTTAATCTAAAAATACAAAAAATATTTCTTGAGTTCAATATTTTTACCTTCCTCCCAGTGGATTTTTCCTCGACTCATCACTATTCTAAATTTCAAAACCGAATTCAAAGAGTTGAGTATAATTTTTGATATATGAATTTGTACGTTCAATTACCGTAATTTTACACATATCAATAGACATACATAAGAGTAGTTTACCTCTATACATATGAATATATATATTTGTGCATAAATTGTAGGCCATTAAACGCCAATAGGAAGACACATTAAGCCTAAGAGGAAGGCCCACTAAGTGCAATCTAGAAGGCCCATTAATTATCCATCAAGCATTATAACATGCCTAATGGATATTATGTGGCTTATAGGCCAATCACACTTTCATGTTTTTCGTTTATGTTCATTAAAATGATATTTATTCATTTCCATTCTTGTGTGATGTTTTCAATGAAGTCCATAAGCATATGAAATAACTAAGTGAATTACGATGAGATCATAATATAATGGTCACTAGTCTTTAAACATATGTTCTAAATATTCCTATTCATGGGATATTCGAGAAGGACATGGAATTATCCAAAAATAATAGCAATATCTGATCCGACTCATATGATGAGTATGGCTGATCCTATAGCCATCGGTATAAAGACACTAAGGATAGGTAGTAGGTGCTCTTTGGAGAAAGAGTTCACTAAATTGATCCATATGAATCCCTGAATGATAGTTATACCTAACTGCCAATTAGGTTGATTCATGTCACTATTGTGTATGTGGTCCTTTGACTTGAGACACCAAAGACATCTTATGGATGGATGATCATTTTTTTATTATGACTCATGAATCCCTAGCCATGGGATATCTAAAACATCATTTATTGGATGTGATATGAAGTTCACAAAGACGATTGTGTGATCAAGATGGAATCATCTGACCTCGGTATTTGAGAAAATTGACTCAAGAAATGAGATGCAATAAAATCTTTGACCAAAGTAGTATAAATATCGAAAGAGTTCCCGATGGTTTCCTTCTCGTATTAGTACTAACTTGAGTGACTGATAAGGGTTTGACAGTTGACCACACACTAAGTCATTCATGAGTCTCATGCAGATGAAAGATTATACATAAATGGTAATTGATAAGTGAGTTCTTACATACTCCATATCTCCTAGAGTATGTGGTGGAGTGTGGTACCCAATGGGCTAGCAACTCAACCTATCAATTGGGTTAAATCGATCCTTAATTAATAAATCTATATGTTGATGAGGATAATTAATTAAGGTTTACCAATAAAGTGTTATTTGGTCTATACAGTTATAAACTAGTGAGATATATGGACCTAGAGGGTCACACACATAAGGTCTATGGATGTTGGCGAATATCGACATAATTATGAGGGTTTTTATGAAAAATCCACATACTAAATGTCTATAAATAGGGGGAGAACAACCACAACTCAAGGTGCCCATACAAGCCTTGTGAGAATTCTGGCATTTCTTCTCTTTCTCTCGTGGGTAAGAGATCCAACCATTTAGAGACTGTGTGGATACCGCCATAGGCTAGACACTTGAATAGCTTCAAGAACTCGTTCAAGGAAACCATGTAAGTATGTTTTCTCATACATACTAGATGATAGGATCATCTATTCTTGGTGCGTCAATGTTTTAAATTTTTTATTCAATGTATTCCTCAGCATTCAATATTTTGATCAAAATTTCAAAAGTTTATCGACCTTAGAACCAAAAAATTCCCATAAAATCTAGACAAAAGGCCCATGAAGGTCTAATATAAGTCTACTAATCTTGAAGGCCAATTAAAACCAATTAACAGACAAGGTAAAAGCACTCTAGTATGCCCATTAAAGGCTAAGAAATAGGCCCATTAAAGGCCTGATAGTTGGCCTACTAATGAAAACCTAGAGGACCTATAAAAGGCCAAGAAATAAGTCCATTCAAGGTTAAGTAGTAGATCCACTCAAGGCCAACAATCAATAACTAGAAGCCAAACACATTCAAGGGTCATCACCAAGTCAAAGTCAAGCACATTGAAGCGCCATCACCAAAGTCAAAGTCAAGCACATTCAAAGAACAAAGGTAAACCTCAAACAAAGAGAGGAAGTTTATTTCCTATCATGTCAATTATTAATGCAATCTATGAGTCTATTTATAGTCATTATTTAGTATCTCTAGTTAGAGGATAAAGGATTAGTATTAATCAACCACAAACACATATTTAGGTAGATGACTCATGGTGAGTCAAAGTTATTTGTGAGTAAGTGGATGACTCTTGATGAGTTAGGCTTACTTTAGGGTGAGTGGATGATTCTTGGTGAGTCAAGCTTACTCATGGATAAGTGGATGACTCTTGATGAGTCACATTTACTATAGGGTAAGCGAAAAACTCTTGGTTAGTCATACTTACTCAAGGGTGACTGGACAACTGTTGGTGAGTCAGGATTACTCTTGTGGTAAGTGAACTCTTGTCGAGTCAGACTTACTCATAGGTAAGTTGAGGACTCTTGGTGAGTTGAGTTTATTCTAGGGAAAGGAGATAGACTTTAGGTGAGTTGTAATTTCTTGTAAGGGTAAGCTGGTGGGCTCTCATGAGTTGGTAATACTTTGTGGTGAGTCTAGGGAGTTGACCATAGAGTCAACTCAGATTTTATGGTCTATGCCTTGCAATATGAAATGCATTGAGGATAGAGAATTCACTTGGAGCAAATGTGTAATAGACAACTAAAGCTCATGCACTTAAAAGAGGCGAACTAGATTGAAGGGAGTAGGGAGCAGTGAGAAAAGCTCTAGAAGTTGATGCATGGTGTACAAGAAGAGTTGTGGGACCAAGAAGGCATTTCATGAGATGATTTTGTTGATAGCATGTGCATGTGACATAGATTGTATCTGTAGACACAAAAATCTTCTAGTACTTGCTAGCAATCATTTTTCATAGATAGGTTGGATGCATGGGACAATATGTCCTTGAACCAAGGTAAAAGCCTTGTAGAAAGAGAACTGCAAGGTGAGCATATAACAAATGAATCATAAAACTCAAATTACAAAAATTTAAAAGATTATTAATTAACTAATTCACCTTCCCCTCTTAGTCAATTCTATTGATTTGGGTTGAAAATTTTTGAATGTTTGACTCTGTTTATTCCACAATGTTCAATGTTTTCATCAAAATTTTAAGAGCCTATCAAGCATCAGATCCCATCAAAATCTCTAAAGTTTTGAACTTCTAGAAGGTTGTAAGTTTCTAATGCAAATAAAAGATAAAAACTTTCATTCATTCTTATTGTAAAAAAACATAGAGGATAATTCATTTGAGTATAAAAATACTGAATGCATCAATTTGGCAAGATTTCTCATAAAAGAAAATTTCTTGAAAGAGGCCTTGATGGCATCGTATAGATTACTGCACCACTCTCACTAGCATAGGAGCACTTTTTGAGGTTGAGGGTTAAGCTTCTTTAGTGCACGGGCTTTGGAAAGGACGAACAACATGAGGTTCATCTAATAGAGCTCCCACATGGAACCATATATCATCACATGTTTATTCATGCTTATACAACTCAAAAGTTTCATCCTCCACTAGTGTCTATGAACGGATGTGAGTTGAACTGCTCCATCGTAGCTCACTTCCCGTTTCATTATCTTCTCTCATGACAGATATACATATAAATGAAAAAAAATGAGAAATAAAGGGCTAGCACAAGCCATACATAGAAGAGGAAGAAGGCAAGAGTGGTGAGTGCTTGATAAAAATTTGGTAAGTTAATGGTAAGATGTTGAAGTAGTAGCAAATTACTACTCCCTAAAAAACAAAATGAAACACATTGTGCCAATTCTGAAATAATCCTCATAAGAATTTTTCACTTATGCATTGGTATCCAGATAGATCATGATAAAAGAAAAGAACTTGTTTTAATGTCAAGTGAAAAATCAAAGACATGAATAGAGTATTTTAAAATAAATAAAAATGAAATGAGGAGAAAAAATAAAATTGAAGAGAAAATAATGGGATTATATTCAGAGAGATCTGTTCACAACAAACTTGACCATTGGAGAGGCCATGACCACATGGGCGAGATTGTGGACAGCACTTTGACCGGCTTCTGAACACTGCCTATTTAGGTTGATAGTAAGCTTTTTAAGTGCATGAGCATTCTTAAGGATGAATGTAATCAAGCTGATCCCAGAGAGTTCCCCCTTGCAGCCAGACATGAGCACATCTTGAAGGTTGCTTTTGATGCAACTAGCATTTTCTAGCCTCCAAGAGTGTTCTTGGAAATATGATGCTAATGGATCTGACCCTTCACAGTTCACCTCCAATTTGATCATCTTTCTCACAATAGATGAATAGTGAAAAAAATAAGAAGAGAAAGATTAAAAGTTGGAAAGAAGATAAATATAAATGGAGGAAAAATTAAGGTAGGAATTAACAACAAGATAAAGAGAAAATGTGTTAGGCAAAGGAAAGAGCATACAAAGAAGGGTGACAAAAGGGTAAGGGTAGATAGAGATAAATAGGTGAACACATGATGACAACAAAAGAAATACATGCGCTAAGCTAAAGGACTGAAAGGATAATGAAGAAAAATTAATCACTAGATAGAAAAGGATGTGCATGTAAGTGATAGGACAAGATCAAGAGATAAATTGTATGGTGCAAAGATAAGACACATAGAGGGAAGGGAGAAAGGATATGAGTAGTATTGAGAAAACATGGGAAGGTAAAAATTATACAAAAAGAGAGATGCATTCAAAATAAAAGAGAAACATTCATTCTTTTAAAGATATGATAATGAACCTATTCAATACATTCAATAAAAAGCAAAAACTATCATAGGCTTTACAACCTACCATGATTCTCAACTTTTCCAATGTAGGTAACTGTTGGAGGAGAATGGCAAAGCAAAACCCTTGGTGCACTTGCCTCAAGTCCAAGGTTACTGAGAGCCTCTTCAAATAGTGGTGTGATACACTTGGGCTATCTGAAAGCCGACTCATCGAGAGACACTACATAAAAAAATCACATAACGTAGAAGAATAACAAAAACGAGTGGAGGTAATATTTATACTACTATTAATAATAAGAAGTATCAAGAAGAACATAAACTTGGAACAAGACAAGTTATCAACAAGTAAGAAGAAGTGGAATAAGAAAAGGAGGATGAAGAATCATCAAGAAACAAAAAGAGTAGAAAAATTAAAAAAACCAAGAATTGGAAGACAAAGAAGAAGAAGAAGAAGAAGAAGGAGAAGAAGAAAACAAAGAAGAAAAAGAAGAAGAAGAGACTAAGAAGGAGGAAGAAGGAGAATTATCAAGAAGCAAGTAGATGTGTAAATAAAAATTATTAAGAATCAAAAAGAAGTGGAGGGAGAAAATTTTTCAAGAAGCCAAAAAAATTAAATCAGAAGAATTATCAAGAATAAATAATTGTAAGAAAAACTAGAGGACTTATCAAGCAGCAACCAAAAAGGCAGAATAATAATAAAAACTCATCAAGAACCATGAAGAAGTCGAAGAAGAAGAAGAAAAATTAAAAGACTTTCAAGAAGCAATGAGAAGTGGAAGAAGAACAAGAAGAAGAAGACGTATAAAGAAGCAATGAGAAGTGGAGGAACAATAAGAAGAGTTATCAAGAATCAATGAGAAGTGGAATAAGAATAAGAAGACTTATCAAGAAGAGATAAGAAATGGAATAAGGATAAAAAGACTTTCAAGAAGTAATGAAAAGTGGAAGAAAAATAAGAAAAATAACAAGAAGAAGATGACTTGACAATAAGCAATAAACTGATAGAAGGAAACGAGTTATCAACCAGCATTTAAAGTGGAGCATGATGAAGAAGAATAAACAACAGACTTATCAACAAGCAATAAGATGATGATGATGGAGAAGAAAAGCAACAGGACGTCGACTTACTTCAACTGCACCCCCACGGAGCTGGAGGCAAGCAACATCAGTAGCACTTTGAATAAGTCGCCTCACGCCTTCCGATGCAGCGGGGAAAAGATGACGGCGTGTTCTGAGCAAGTAGAGGTAAGCCGATCTAAGCTTTGGCGCTACAACTTTGAACCCATCAGTTGGCGGCTGTGTTCTCAGATTGAGCACCTCCAAATTCGGCGCAGCAATATCAATACTGCGCAGGTTGCAGATGTAGGCATCATTCCGACTGTGAAAGGTCAGATCTTTGAGGCTGGAAATCTCCTTGACGCAAAACGAATAAAGGTGCTTGCAGTCAATCACCTCCAGATGTGTTAATGCCTTGCAAGTAGCAGCCACGACCAAGAGCACACGGTCGCTGATCTCCACCTCCTTGAGACGTAGGTGGGTGAGAGAAACACAGCCCACTGTTATCGGAGTTGGAAAGCGCAAGCAAAATGATTGAGAATAGAGAATGCCTGAGCGGACATCTAGCTTGAGAAGAGACCGGCAGAAAATTATGAAAGGAGATGCATCACGGGGGGGCTGGCGGCGCAAGTCGAAAACTAGCTCGCGTATGCCACGGCGTGCAAGGGCCTCGGCCCATCGCTGGATCCTTGGCGCGTCCGGTGCGGCATCGGGGACGATCTCGCAGCTTCGAAGGTGGCTAGTTTCGAAGCTCAGTGTGCTGTCGATGGCGTCCAAGTCCAGAGACAAATAAGGTGGCAAGTCTGGGTAGAGGGGAAAAAAGAGACTCCCTAACAGAAGGTGGGGTCGAACGGGAAGCAGAGAAGGGAGATGGCGCCAGCGCTGAGCCAGAGAGCCTGTGCGAACCGCCTCGACTGCCGATAAACAGCGCAAGACTAAGAGGAGCAACTCGTCCGGCAGCTTGCTCAGCAGGTCCTCCCTGCAGCTGTTGATCATCCTGGCATGCTTCGTCGGTCTCGCACTCCAATCTTCCGCCAACAACTCCATTTCGCTGTCTTCCTCTCTCCCCCTAAGACGGAGTAGAAGAGTTCGGTAGGGGGGAGGATGGCCGATGGCCGTCAAGCGTCGATTCGCAAAGAGATGCCTGGCCGCCTCGTACTGACCGTTCTAACGAAATGACATGAATGCCCCAGAGTGAAGTGTAACGCACAAGCCTAATCGCCCGTGAGTGCTGCGATGTTCCAAGAATGAACGGTCGGGATGATTACCACGCTATCCAACGCTCCACATGGTGTTCTCGTGGTCCTGAATGGGCCACAAGCTGCCACATAAGACGGGCCTCTGTATGATTTTAGGCCCGCACTAAAAAAGGAAAGTGAATATAAACTGGACCATTTTTGAAAACCCAAAAAGTCTAGGTTATGAGGCACATAAACACCATCATCATTTTAAACTTCCAATGCCACATGGCACCAACCATGCATCAAGCGTGGAAATCATCCCACCGTTCATTGGGCGTACCTATTTCAACATTTAAACTACTTTAGAAATTATGAATTTCAAAATAAATAGAAAAATAGAAAAATTTACTTGACCATAGAAATTTCATCACTTTCAAAATATAACATCTTTTTTTTACTACAAATTTTTTAGGGTCATAAATTAAATTTTAATTTGAAGTGATTCGTGAATTTTAATTGTAATTTTAAATTTTAAGATATGAAATATTAGGAGAAATAAGGTGTAATTCATGAAAAATCATTAGTTTTACATTGAAAGTTGAACTATGTGATTGATTTTGATCTTTTCTTTTATTTCTTTATCCTTCAAAAATATTTACCTTTTTCATAAATTCAAAAACTCAATAGAATAGAGTTCGCACTTATTACATTAAACTTTGAAAATGATAATCTGGTTATTTGCATAAAACTAACCCTCAAAGGTGCATTTTTTAGGCACACTAAATAATAGGATATTTATTTAAATTTCTTTTATGATGCCTAGAAATAAGTTAATTACCATGCAATTTAATATTTCTAGTCCCTTCATAAAAAATTTAAATAAAATTTTATAATACAACAAAAAAATGAATTCGAATATCAATGGGGTATGCATTTAACAAAGAAAATGATCTACTTTAAGTGATGCCAAGCAATGATGAGTATTCTCTTGGGGTCCCCTTTGGTCCTTAAGAACTAACCAAAAATCTCATTGATCTTCCTATAAAGGTGCACTCAAAAAATGTTTTGGAAATAAAATGTCACAGCTGGATCAAAGCCAACAACTAAGAATTATGAAGGATGGTTTAGGAAGAAGAAAACATGCCATCCAAATAAAAGAAAAAATTGGCAAACAAATGGGTATAAGAAAAAGAAATTAAAAAAAAGTAGTATGAGTGTTTCAATATGAGATTAGACCTACTCACCCTTGCAGGAGTGCCCATCCCAAGAGAATACGTAACATCTCTGTCAATTCTACAAGCTCCTCGACATAACAAAACATGTGATGGATTCTATCATACACTCTGTGTTTGAATTCTCAAGCAAGTTGAATTTTTTTTAAATGCATTTCATGCACATATGAGTTGAAATATGCATAGAGTATGAAAAAACAGAAGTCAACTTGGTTTGAAAGATTGAGGAAATTTCTGAAATCTCATCACTATGAAATGTCTTCCGTAAAATGTTGAATTTAAAACTTTCAAGTGTAAAATTTATCTACATCCCCCACACCCCAAGTTGAACACCTTCTATTCGGAAATGAAAGATTCACGCGCATGTAAATATGGAATTAATTATAATTTATGACATGTTAGGTGATCTAAAATAAATAGAAAGTGGGTCAGAAAACTTATTTGGAATTAAATGTTTTTGCATTAAATGCCTTTTAATTTTATGTCTTCTCTTCTCTAAAGGAGTTTCTCATCCAAAAAACACAAACTAGAGGCATAAAATTAAAATCAAAGTAAAATATAAACTTGATAAGCACTTAGTTTTAGTTTTCAGTTAGACATGGCTTAATGCTTTTCAAGACTCTAAAATACGTGTGGGTATCTAACTTGTCTTGCTTGTGTGAGTGTGGTTTTCAAAGAATTTTATGAAGGATTTAGGATAAGCATCCTACATGTCAATAGTAAGGATCTATAGAGATTGATGAAGAAAATGGTTGAATTATCCCAATCCATGTACATATAAATCATTGTCAAAAAGGTTTGACACATAAAATTTCAAAATAGGCCTCATTTTAATGAGACATGGAATTCAAGCCTTTGAGAAGAATTCACCTTGGACTCCTAAAGACAGGATTTAGATCGATAGAATACCTTATACTTTGGCAATAGGTTCAATCACTAGCCACATGTTGTACAAAACACACTATCTCACTTATGCTCTGAGTGTTAAATGGTGACTGCAAGTTGATCCAAAAAAAGAACACTAAAAGGTTATGAAATTCATCCTAAGATACTTGAGAAGGAACAAAGATATCTTTCTAGCTTATGGAGGAGAAAATATCTGAAAATTCAATGCTACACGAACTCTAGTTTTTATTTTGACTTGGATGCTATAAGGTTTGTATTAGGTCTTCTTGCATTATTATATGTTAGAAAAGTTCCAATCAAGACACCACTGCAAATTGACAAAAATGGGTTGACTACTGACGAATCGTTTTGTGTAGTCGTTAAAACACACAAACGTCAGTCAAAAAAAATTTATAAATCCGAACTCACAAAGATAAAAGATAAAAAATCATGTAAAGTGTAAGTATCGGGTCGATCCACAGAGAACAAGGTTAACTTTTATTGCAGAGTTGACTTGGTCAAACTTAGGCTTCAAATAGGTTTTAAAGAAGTATAAATAATATTTTATGAATAGAAATGATATAAATATAGTAAATAAGTAATTTTAAGATTCAACATCTCGGATTTGACTGAGAAAAGTCAAAAAGTCAAAGTTAAAGCATTGACTTTGACCAACAGTCGAAGTTCTATACAATCAGAGAACCAAAAGATGTCATAAGATTACGAAAATTATATATTTGGAAACTAGAGAGAAAATTAAATTTATTGATATAGAATTCATGATTTTTGGAAAAGAAATGGATTTACTATGAATTATTGAAAATCAAAGATCAGAAAATTCCTGAAATGAACACTTCAGAGAAAATCTTCAAATTGACTGGTCAAATGATATCCAAATCTTGCAATTTATATATCAATAGAAATATATGAACCAAAGAATTCTAAAGAGACCAAAATTATCAAATTCTGATTTATATTTTGAAAGTAATTGACCCCGAAAGTCAACGCTCAAATTCAGATTGAAAATGAACAGTGCTCAGTCAAGCGTTAAATTGAGGGTCAAATGTGTAGGATCCCCTAAAATCTCTTGTGATCTCAAGGAGAAGAAAACTAAAGAAGAAGAAGTGCATTTCTATTTCTGAAGGAAAGGTACATTTATAGGGCAAAAAACAAAACAGTCATTTCCCAAAAAACTGTCGCTTTGATTGCCTAGAAAAATGCGTAACACTGGATTAAAATAACCCAGCAATCAACCTCTTAATCCTGTATTGGGAAATCTTCCACCATTTCTTACAGGAGAGCACTCTCAGATTTCTCCTCCTTTTCAGCAAGGTAAGACGTCTCATCTTCGTCATCGCTGCTGCGGCAAGCAGCTGCATAATGCCCATAAGGATGACAGTTGAAACATTTTACCTTGTCACGATCCTTCTTCTCACGCTCCCCTTCACGTGTCTTCTCTTTTTTATGTCATCCGCGATGACGCTCCTTGCTCTTGCCTTTCACTGAGGCCAAGAACGCTCGATCTTCCCTTTCTTCTACACGATCTCGGAGTTTATCTTCATGGATCTTGAGAGAACCAATGGCTTCATCCAAAGTCATTGTGTCTAGATCCCCAAATTGCTCCATAGATGACGTGATAGGGTCTTATTTCGCTGGTGTCGCACGTAGCAGTTTGGAGACTATGATGCCTTCAGCAATCTTCTCTCCCAAACTCCGCATGTGCGCTACTAATCTGGTGAGCTTCGCAGCGAAGTCGGCGACAGAATCTTCCTCCCGCATCTTGAGCATCTCAAACTCACGCTTGAGCGTTTGAATCTTTGCTTTCTTGATGCATTCCACGCCCACATTCATTGTGCGTAGAGACTCCCATGTCTCTTTCGCCATCACCTTGTTATCAAGTTGTGCCAGCACATCCTCCGGCACAGCACTATAGATCACTGCCATTGCTCGGCGATCTAACTTTCTCGACACATTCTCTTCTTCAATCGCTCCCAGCAAACCATATGCTTCCAATATAACCTCCATCCTCATAGCCCACAGAGGATAATTAAGCTTGGACAGCATAGGGATGGAAGCACTAATCGCCGCCTCACCCATTACCCTCGGCGTTCCGACGTAGGCAATGTCCACATTCACAGAGGACCTTCCGTCAGCTTGCGATGTCGTTTCCCCATGCCTCGGCATCTCTGCGGTCCTTAGATCTGTAGAGAACTAGCTCTGATGCCACTTGTAGGATCCCCTAAACTCTCTTGTGATCTCAAGGAGAAGAAAACAAAAGAAGAAGAAGTGCATTTCTATTTCTGAAGGAAAGGTACATTTATAGGCCAAAAAACGAAACAGTCGTCTCCCAAAAAACCGTCACTTTGATTGCCCAGAAAAATGCCTAACACGGGATTAAAATAACCCAGAAAAATGATCTCGGAATTTGAAATAAAGAATCTAATGAAACCAGAATCAGGTGATTCGAAATTATAATCAAAGAAGATCCTTTTTTCCAAAATCAGCAAAAATTTTTGGACTAAAAAGTAGGCAAAATTGAAGAACACTAAGAACTAAAACTCAAAATTAACGATCTAATTCTAATTAAAACTCAAATTACCACATGATAATCGACCAAATCTCACTACTAAACCGATTGCCACAAAGATGGGGCTTCAATTCACTCGGATTGAAGCGCATTTTGCTTGATTTATTCCTCGCGAACGTTCGGCGTTCAAGGGGAAAATTCGATGAAATCCGATGGAAATTCATGATCAATCCCGCTCTGATTTGATCTAAATCGAGCCTAAACGCGGGGGGATCACGAAGAACTCAAGATATTTCCTTCAAATCACTTAATTCCTTCAAGATTCAATCAAGAGTTAAGGAAAACATATGAGTACATTGACGGGTCGTTTTTGTGCGTCGTTAAAACACAAATACGATGGTCAAACAAAATTTATAAAACCGAACTCACAAAGACAAGATAGAATAATCAAGTACTGGGTAAGTATCGGGTCGATCCACAGAGAGCAGGGTTGACTTTAATCGCAGAGTTGACTTGGTCAAACTTAGGTTTAAAAGGAGTTTTAAATAAGAGAAAATAAGATTTAAGATAGGGAAATGATATAAATAAGGTAAATAAGAATTTTGAAGAATTGAAATCTCGGATTTGACAGAGAAAAGTCAATAGTCAAAGTCAAAGCGTTGACTTTGACCAGCAGTAGGTGTTCTGCAAAATCAGAGAATCAAAAAGAGTCAGAAGATTACGAAAATTAGATATTTGGAAACTAGAGAGAAAATGGAATTTATTGATATAAGTTTTGTAATTTTTGGATAAGAAATGGATTTATTATGAATTATTGAAAATCAATGATCAGAAAATCCCCGAAATGAACACCTCAGAGAAAATCTTCAAATTGAATGACCAAATGAAATCCAAATCTTTCAATTTATATGTCAATAGAAAGCTAAGAAACAGAGGAATCCAACAAGACCGAAATTATCAAATTCTGATTTGCCAATAAAAAGTAATTGACCCCGAAAGTCAACGTTTGACTTCTGATGAAAGATGAACAGTCCGTGGTCAAACGTTAAATTGAAGGGGCAAATGAACTCAGAATTTGATGAAATTGCTATCCACGGAAAGCTGATGAAAAAGAGGAATCCAATGAAACCAAAAATCAAGTGATTTGGAATTATAATCAAAGAGATATCCTATTTTCAAAATCAGCGACTTCTCGGACCTAAAAATTGGGGAAATTGAAGAACACTATGATCTAATTTGCAAAATTAAAGATCTAAACCTAATAAAAATACAAATTACCTCTTGATAATCGATCGAACCTCACTACTAACCCGATTGCCGCAAGAATGGGGCCTCAATTCTCGTGGATTGAAGCGAATTTGCTCGGATTCTTCCTCGTGGACGTTCGGAATTCAAGGGGAAAATTCGATGAAATCAAGAGATGAAATCGTGATTATCATGCTTCAATGGCTGCGTCTCTACACTCTTGGAAGCAGAGGATCACGAGAACTTAAGACCTTCCTCGAAACTCGCTTAATTTCTTCACGAGTCGATCAAAAGTTAAGAACAGAAGAGGGAAATACATGCTTTTTAAAAGAGGGAATTAGGCCCGATTTTGAAGGCAATGAAGGCGGTCGTGGAGGTCGGTTGGCGGCGTCGTGGGAGCGAGTCTCTGGGTGCGGCATCGTGGCTTCAAAGCCACCACAATTCCGCGTGCATTAGGCGTCAAATTAGCTCCCAAGAAAGCCACGATTTGCGCCACGATTGACCGCGATTTCCGCCGCAATCAGGCTTTGATCGACGTCGATCGTGCTCCATACACTCCCAGGGAATGCCCTCAGATCGCGACGAATCGAATCCGCAACGAACGTTCAGGATCGCGGGTTCGATCGCGCCGCGATCGCGGCTCGATCGCGGCTCGATCGCACCGCGATCATAGGGTTCTTCCTCCATTAATTTGCGCAGTCCGATGGAGATCCGCTGGTCATGATCGCGAGTAATCGCGCCGTCGAATGAATCTCACGCTTTTGATTTGATGACGATCGCTCGCTATCGGGGATGCCACGTGGCGTTCTGAGAGCCTTCCGATCAAAGCCACTTAAAAATGATTTCACGCACGTGCTTTGATCGTGATCGCGTGGACTCGAGTCCACGCGATCACCGCCGTTGAGCCGGAATCCGACGCCCCGGAGCCGCCACGCGTCCCCGCAAAACAGACAAACCGCGTGGGACATAGTCCCACACGGATTAAAAAAGAAGGGGAAGGACGCGCTTAAATAGGGAAGCGGCCTCCACCTATTAGCTCTCTTATCTCCTCTCTCGCTCCGCACACGTGGCGCCCCACACGGGCGCCCACGTGGCCTCCTTGCCACTTGGCGCGCCTCCCGCGCGTGGGCCAATCGTGCGCTGCCACGCTCCCCGGGTTTAAATCCGTGTGGAACATAGTCCCACACGGAAGAAAAAGGTTTTCGCTCCTATAAATTAGGGCGGGCTAACGCATATTGCGTTACCGCCCCAAAAAATCTAACCAGGCCCACTAACCCGTGGGCCCTCCATATGCCAACCCCTCGCCGCCACGTGGCGCCCACACGGGCGCCCACGTGGACCGTAAGCGTGGCCTCCTGCCACACGTCAGCGCCACATGCGCCACGCGCGGGCCACACGCGCCTCGCCACGTGGCCTCGGCGCCACGTCGTAACGGCGCGGTGGACCCGCGCGCCACGTCGGCCCATCGCCTGGGCCCGGCCGCCACGTGAGCTCCGCTCGCCACGTCAGCCGCAGGTAATTTTCTCCCCCTTTTTCGCGATTTTCACTAAAAATAACCTAAAAAATTCAATTAAAAAAATCAAATAAAAAAATAGGAAAAAAATCAGATAAAAACTTCGAAATTCATAATTTAAAAATATACAACTCCTTTTTTTAATTGAAATTTTCTCCATTGGATCATAAATTCTTTTCCTTTTTAATATCATTTCATTTAAACTATGTTTTCAAGAAAGAAATAAGGATGAATTAAAATTTCCTTAAATAAGTTCTAATTAAACCCTTATAAATTATAAATTCATCCAAAAAAATCATCTTTTTCAAACATTTACTAAAGTCAAAACTCATTTAATCACTGAGATTAACTCCTGTTAATCTAAACAAAAGATTAATCATATCTTAAGCATGAAATTATCTCTAATTTATGCATAAATATCAACTTTAGTGAAATGACATGCTAATGGAGAAAATTCATAAAAAGTATGATAACATGCATCATATTCACATAAAAGAAGTAGGAATATGAGTTAATTAGGGTAAGAATTCAGGTTATAAATGTATGTTATCATACATCAGTTTTTAAAGGGGATTTTTTCCCGAAAAATTCGGGCCGTTTGATCCGGTAGAGAGGTGGATTTGATGGCCACGATCGCACGACAATCGTGGGCCATCAATTTGAAGCAATCGTGGCTCCTAATTTTGCGACGACAGAGCCATGATTGCGCGACGATCGGATCACGATCGCGCGACGATCAGGCCACGATCGCGCGTCGATCGGGGTTCTTGATCTTTCTCCATCTAGCCGTCTGATGAAGATCGTGCGGCCGCTCACGATCGCGCGTTTCATGAGAATCGGACGCTCCATTTGCATCCACGTGTCGACAGGTGAGTCTTCAATCACCGTCACTTAAACCGGAATTCAGCGCACGTGCTTGATTGATGATCGCGTGGACCCAAGTCCACGCAATGGACGCCTTGCGATCCTATCTGACGCCAATGGTGCTGCCATGTCGCCTGCAAGAAGAGATTTCCGAGGGAACATAGTCCCACACGGAAGTAATAGAGGAGAAACTCGAGTATGAAAGGTAGAGCGCGGTAACGCCTTTGCGTTATCGCCCCAATACTCAAACCAGGGCCCACTAACCCGTGGGCCCTTCACTTGCCAGCCCCACTCTCCACGTGGCACCCGTCACGGGTGTCCATGTGGACCCGTGTGGCCTCCTGCGACGTGTCCGCGCCACCCGCGCCACCTGCGCCTAGCGTGGGCCATGCGCGGCCCTGCCACGTGGCCTCAATGCCGCGTCACATCCCGCTGGTCTCGAGCGCCACGTGAGCTCCGCGCGCCACGTGTCATCTGCGGGTTATGTGGAAACTAAACCCCTTTTTGCGTGATTTAATCCTGAAAATATCAATGTAAATCAAATTAAAAATCAGATAAAAATCAGAAAATATCTAAAAATTCAACACGTCATAACTTGAGAAATACAACTCCTTTTTAATCCAAATTTTCTCCATTGGATCTCAATTTCTTTTCTTTTTAATATCATGCCATTAAAAATATAATTTTAAAATAATAAAATAGGATGAATTAAAAATAACATAAAGGTATTCATTAAGATCTCTCTCTTTTAATCATCCAATAATTTCCTTATTATAATTAACCTTTAAAATCATTTACTAAAGTCAAAATAAGTCAGGGAAAGAACTTAATTTCTATTAATTTAACCTTGCAAAAAGATTAATCATCAAGAAAGCACATAATTATCCCTAATTTATGCATAAATATGAACTTTAGTGTAATGGCATACCAATGGAGAAAAAATTTATAAAAATTATGATAGCATGCATCATATTCACATAAAATAAGCATGAGTATGAGTTAATTAGGATAAGAATTTAAGTTATAAATGCATGTTATCAACTACATGGGGCATCCAAGGAAGTTGTGTACATAAAAAGATTCATCACCAACCTTGGAATTGTCCAAATGATCCGACTCCTATTCCGTTGTTGTGTGCTAGAAATGGTGTCATTACATAAGCAAAGTTGCGGTCTAAGCATATTCTATGACACATTCATTTGTTTAGGGAGATCATGAGTAGCAAATATTATTGTTGAAGATTCCCATCAAAGGAGAATATGCAAATCCATTGACTAAGCATCTATCTTAATTTTCTTTTGATGTTTACTTAAGATCGATAGGCCTCTAAATTAAGGGTGATCGTCTTTAGTCTAAGTAAGATATTTTTGGTAATGAGTGGCCTACAAGCCTATCTTAATATACTCATCTTACTTTATTTTTAGCCTTATATTCATTATTATATACTTTTTATGTTTATAATGGGATCCAAGGATATATGAATGATAATTTAATTATGATGAGATGATCCTAAAGTGGCTACTTATCAATGAACATTATTGTGAATGTTAATATTCATAGGGTATTTGAAAAGGATATCAGGTGTCTGGAATAAATAGCGATTCCTACTCTCCATATGATGAGGATGGTTGATCTTATTACAAAAGAGTTTTTTAAATTGATCCATGTGAATCCTTTGAAGATATCGTACCTAAACGGCAATCAAGTTTATTCATGTTATAGTAGTATAGGTGGTTCTTAGACCTAAGATACTAACGAGACGAGACGGCGAGGTCGTCGATTTCACATGGTCTCGTGTCAAAAATTATTCCAAACTTACCAATTTGATGAAATTAATTTGAATTGAAGGGTATAATGGTAAATAAGGGTCGAATCCACATGGAAATAAGGAAATTCTTGATGTTTTCTTCAAAATTGATCAAATGGGACGATGAATTGATAATAAAAATTGGGAAAAATGTTAAATTATAAAAGAGAACTTCAAATCGATTCCACGGAGAAATCATCAAATTTAGTCTTGATTTCGCGGACCAATTGAAGATCGAAGTGGAGAGAAACTTTTAGACAAAGAAATCACGATTTTAACTAAAATTAACAAAAATTAAACTTGAAATCTTAATCTAAATTGAAATTAAACAAAAATGGACGAAAGATTAGCAAAAACCGCTTCCACTAACCACGATTAACGATCAGATTAGCTCAATTAACCTGATTAATCGACGAAAATACCGAGGAACGTGATCGTGAGTTCAAGCGTCGATTTCTACTGATCTACATGGCCAAATCTCAATCTCAAATGCTCCGGAGGTGCAGAAATGAGTGTAGAACACGATGGGATCGAGAGAAACGAGAGGGGAGGTGTCTAGAAAGATCAATTGATTTGATTTCCAACTCGAATGGTTTAGAACATCGAAGAACACCTCTATTTGTACACATTTTGGGCGTAACCGTCTGATCAAAACGATCGACGGTTACAATGAAATGGTTCATCATGGACTGTTTCAATTAAGTTGTAGCCGTATGATCTTGATGGACGGTCTGGATAAGCCGCGCAGATGGACGTTATAAAACGCGTCGTTTTGTCGCCGTTGGATTGCAATCCAACGATCATGGTGCTCCCCGCAAGATTGAATCACGACCATTATAACGCCTTTCATTAAAGCACGTGCGTTGATGATCTCCGGTGGACCTTGAGTCCACGCGATCCACGCGCGGATTTCCGATGCGCCGTCGATTCGACGCTTCTCCCTTCGCCACGTGTCCTGCACTTAAAAATTGTATGGGACTTAGTCCCACACGGAAAAAATTAAGGAAGATGGAGGGGTATATAATATGCAACGGTTAAGAGGGTTAATAATCCTCTTCTGATAATCGGAATACTATATGTACTATAACCCCAATATATATATAAATAATATGTCACATCGCTGCGTGTGCTCGCGTGGCGCTGCCACGTGGCCCTAAGTGCCACGTCGCATTTTTTTATTTAATTTTAACATTAAAATCGCAAATTTAATTCAGAAAAATCCGGAAAAATCCCTAAAAAATAGAAAATTCATAACTTTTAAGATATAACTCCAAATTAATCCAAATTTCTTTCATTTGATCCAAAATTTAATTATCTATCATTCTAAAAAGTCAAAATTAATAAATAATGAGAGTTTTAATTTTTATTTCAAAAATAAATTTATTCTTTAAGGATTTTAATTTAAGAAAATATAAATAACTGTTTATAAAATATTTTCTCTCATTATTTTAACTTTAAAAACCTCTATAATCTCAAGTAAAGATGGGTTATTAATTATTTATCTTTTAAATCATCATATTTAACCCTAATTTAAATTATTTTGAGATTATAATGACTTTTTCATAGAATGATAGAAAAATACACATAAGTATGATCACATGCATGTAAATGAAACCATTTATACCTTAATATGCATCAAAAATCATGTTTTAGAATATTCATTTAGCATGTTATCACACCCCCCAACTTAAATTATTGCTAGTCTCTTAGAAATGTACTATATGATCTCCCTAGAAGGTCTTTTCATCCTTTGATCCTACTACTAAAAAGGTGAAGTGTATAAATGTATGATCACGTTTTCCTCATAGTGTAGGCCATAATGATCTAGATTTCATCTCTAGGTTGACTTTTTTAGTGCATGTTAGGGTAGTGCTCATCGGCTAATGCTCAAGTCTAATTCTTGATTGTAATCAAGGTGAGCCTATCTAAGGTATGATTCTATGGTGATAAAAATATACTCACTCTCTCATGAGTAGATGTAATTCATTACCCTCTCCATAAACACATCACTCCTTCTCTCAAAATGGAGGCTACTTAGTACTTAGAATTCCTCTCAACTCGCTCTCCTCCTTAAAAAAGTGCAATTCAAAAGGATTCCTATCTTTGGATGCATCATGTGAGGAGGCTGAAGGAAATAAAAGATACTATTTCTAAGGGTATGACTTGGCTAAAAGCAAATATGCTGATAAAACAAAGTGGATTATAAAAGCAATGAAGGTGCCACTTATGATAATTATACTCCCAAGTGAGGTGGATGATGATGGATAGGGTAGATGGTGGAGATGATAGTGGAGGTAGAGATAAAGGTAGAAGATGTTCCCACTTATTTTCGTTCTTGTAACTTCTTATTTCTTTCTTTCTTTTGACTTTTCACCTCTTTCTTTTCTTCTTCTTCTTTTTTTTCGCATTTCAGAAGACTACAATGATGATGTGGAGGATTTTTAGGATTTCTGAAGAGAGTGTGTAGCAAATGAAGTGTAGTGAAGGTATAAGTACATCTGGGAGGAAAAATGGAAGGTGAGATGGATATGTGAGTTCACTTGTGAGTGTTCATCATCAAAAGTGAAGTTTAAAACAAATTGGTGTAACTACTTGACTGCTTTGGAAGAGAACAACTACATGCCTATAAGGAAATATAGATGCTACAAAAATTGATGGATCATTGCACTCTTTAAAGGGGAAAGTCTATAATCGAGAAATTCCTTATCCTAAGCAGTTTTGGCTAATAATAGGTAGGGGATGGAATTTAATTTTCTCTCAAATACTCTCCTTTTCAATCCCATAGCATTTTAACCTCTGATTACTCTTCTTCCTTGGTGCCTATTAGATACCCAACCCCAAAGAAGTCAACCACTAACTTTAATATATGGTTTCTCTAGATCATTTGGCTTTATTACTCAAAATGTAATCATATAGGCTATGAGGCCCTCACTTCTACATCTATAGTAGGTCAGATCTCTAGATGAAAAGACTTCTAAGGTAGGGTAGATTAGATCAAAATTTTGAAAAATAGGAGTTTTTAGAAGGTAGAACTTTAAAATTTTTGAAAATAGTAGAGCTTTTTCTAAATCCTCACCCCCCAACTGGAATCTTTCATTGTCCTCAATGAAAACTACATGCTCATGTGAAAAACTCATCGAATCATGGCATGAAACAATATAAAAGTGCGGTGAGATAGGTTTAGAAAAACTCATTAGTCCGTGATGCTCGTGGGATTTCCGGTGCAGGTGCGCCCTTTCCTAATGTAGTTCTCCGATGTCTAAAAAGAAACTGAAAAACACATAAAACTAAAAAGGTAAGATAATCTTGGGGTGCCTCCCAAGAGCACTAAGTTTAACGTCTTTTGCCAGACTAAGACCTATGACTAATGATGGGTCGAGGGTGATACCATCACGTCCTCGAGTGCTCGGGAAGATGAAGATTTACCTTATCTACCGGTGCAGGTGGCTTTGAGGTTAGGTACGGCTTGAGACGATGGCTGTTTACCTTGAATTGTCGAACGATATTCGGGTCAGAGATGAGTACCGCTCTGCCATCAAATAATTCCAGAACCACATAGGGACCATCCCATCTAGAGCGCAGCTTTCTAGGGAAGAGCTTGAGGCGCGAGTTGTAGAGCCAGATCTTGTCGTTGACTTGGAATGATCGTCGTCGAATGTGTCGATTGTGGAAGGCCTTGGTCTTCTCTTCGTAGATCGTTGTGTTCTCGTACGCGTCATGCCTCAACACTTGTAAGTCCTGGAGCTGGAGAAGTCGTTCTTTCCCTGCTTCGTCCAGTGCGAGGTTGACCTTTTTGATAGCCCAGTAAGCTCGGTGCTCTAGCTCAACCGGAAGTGTCAGGCTTTCCCGAAGATAAGCTGGAAGGGAGACATCCCGATGGGTGTCTTGTATGTCGTACAGTATGCCTATAGTGCGTCGGGAAGCTTGTGCGCCCAATCCTTCCCATCTAGAAGAATTCCCTTTTTGAGTATAGTTTTGACTTCTTGATTACTTACCTCTACTTGCCCATTCGCCTGGGGGTGGTATGGCGTGGTGATGCGGTGGTGTACTCCGTACTTCTTCAACAGCGCCTGGAAGTGAGAGTTGTTGAAATGTGAGCCGCCGTCGCTGATGATGGCCCTCCGACAACCGTATCGGGCGAAGATGCATAATGTGTTGAATCGCAGAACCTCCTGATGATCGTTTGTCCTAGTGGGGATTGCTTCGACCCACTTGGACACATAGTCAACCGCCACCAATATGTACTCTTTCCCGTCATAAGGTGGAAAAGGTCCCATGAAATCTATCCCCTAAAGATCGAAGATCTCCACCTCAAGGATCAACCGCATCGGCATCTCATCTCGCTTGGATATGTTGATTGCCACTTGACATTGTAGGCATTCCGTGTAGAAACGGTGCGCGTCCTTGAAGATGGAGGGCCAGTAGAAGCCACTCTGAGGATATTGCCTTGCGGTCTTTCGTGACGCGAAGTGTCCTCTGCACATCGATAAATGACACATCGCCAATATGTCTCCTTGCTCCTCCTCTTCGGTACGCATTGTCCAGATAATTTGGTCTTATCCTAGGTGTAAAAGAAGTGGTTCCTCCCAGAAATAGTACTTAAGCTCCTGGAAGAACTTATCTTTTTGATGCCAGTTCCAATGCTCTAGGATCAATCTAGTGACGATGAAGTTGACGATGTGCGCGTACCAGGGGCGTGACTCAAGATTGCAAGGAGATGCTCGTCTGGAAATGTATCTCCAATCTCTTCTCCTCCCGAGATGTGAAGACACGATAAGTGGTCCGCCACCAAGTTTTCGCTGCGCTTCTTATCTTTTATCTCCAAGTCGAATTCTTGAAGGAGCAGCACCCATCGTATAAGTCGTGGTTTGGCCTCTTTCTTGGAGAGCAAGTACTTCAGGGCCGCATGATCAGTGTAGATGATGATCTTGCTCCCCAAGATGTAAGTCCGGAACTTCTCAAAAGCGTAGACCACCACAAGAAGCTCTTTCTCCGTAGTTGTGTAATTAGTTTGAGCTTCGATGAGGGTCTTACTTGCATAGCAGATGGTTGTCGGCTTCTTGTCAAGTCGTTGCCCCAAGACCGCTCCCACTGCGTAGTCCGAAGCGTCGAACATGATCTCGAAGGGTAAGTCCCAATTAGGACTTTATAGAATCGGTGCATCGATCATTGCTTGATTCAACATCGTGAATGCGCACTTCCCTTCTTTGTCGATGATGAAGTCCTTGTCTTTGCAAAGAAGGGTGGTGAGGGGCTTGGAGACTTTTGTAAAGTCTTGGATAAATCTCCAATAGAAGCCGACGTGCCTGAGAAAGCTCCTCAAATCCTTAACGGTACTTGGTAGGGGGAGGTTTTGGATGACCTCTATCTTGGTTTTATCCACTTCTAAACCTTTGCCCGAGACGATGTGCCCGAGCACTACTCCCTCTCGTACCATGAAGTGGGATTTCTCTCAACTAAGTACCAGTGGTTTCCTGACACATACCTCCAGTATCTTAGTCAAGTGAGCAACACAACTTTCGAAGTCATTTCCAAAGACGAAGAAATCGTCCATGAATACTTCTAAGCTATCGCCAAGAAAGTCGGCGAAGATTGCCGTCATGCATCGTTGAAATGTTACGGGGGCGTTGCACAGTCCAAATGGCATGCGTCTGAAGGCAAAGGTGCCAAACGAACATGTGAACGTCGTCTTCTCTTGATCGTAGGGGTGGATAGCAATCTGATTGTAGCCCGAGAATCCGTCGAGAAAGCAGAAGTAGTTTGATCCTACCAGTCCATTCAGGATTTGGTCGATGAACGGTAGCAGGAAGTGGTCCTTCTTGGTCGCAGAGTTCAGCTTTTGGTAGTCGATGTAGACTCTCCACTTCGTCGATCCGCTCGTCTGGATTTCCTCGCCCTTCTCGTTTGTCGCGACTGTTACTCCGACTTCCTTCGGAACAACGTGTACCGGACTCACCCATTGGCTGTCGAATATGGGCTAGATGATTTCTGCGTTGATCCATTTAAGAATCTCTTCTTTTACGGCCTCCCATACCCTCAGGTTGAGTCGTCTCTAGGCTTCCCTGACGGGTCTCGACTCATCCTCTAGGAAGATGCAATGAGTACATAGTGAAGGGTCTAACCCTTTTAGGTCCGTCAAGGTCCATCTGATTGCTTCTTTATTTTTCCTTAGCACCTCCAGTAATTGCTCTTCTTGCTTCATGCCCAGCTTGGACAAAATAATTTACGGCTTTGCTTTCTCTTCATCAAGGAAGGCGTACTTGAGTGTAGACGGGAGAGTTTTCAGCTCCATAGTTGGCTCGTCCATCGGAAGCTCCTCATATCGTGCTTCCTCGTTGATCATCATAACTTCTTCTATGCATGCATCTATGTCCTGATCGTCGGCAAAGTTGATGGCGCCCAGGTCTTCGGAAGCTCGTGAAGGGTATTTCATAAGTTTGTTGATGTCGACCTTCACAGTGGGCTCTCACACCTTGAGAATTACTTCTCCTTTCCCCTAGTCGATTACGGCTTTTGCGGTAGCTAGGAAGGGTCGTCCTAAGATAATCAGGGCTTGGCTAAGCTCCTTAGTCATTTTCATGTCGACTAGTAAGAAGTCTACCGGGAAATAACAGTCTTCTATCCTTACGATGACATCTTCTACTAGTCCATGGGGTTTTCTAACTGATCCATCGGCTAAGCATAATTCTACTAAGAAAGGTTGTATCTCTCCTACATGATGACGATCAAATAATGCCTTGGGGAGGATGTTGATACTAGCTCTTGTATCTAGTAGGGATCTAGTGAAGGACATTCCTCCTATTTCACTCGTGATCATGGGTGCTCCCAGATCTCTCTTTTTTACAGGTAAGGAATTCATCATGATTGAGCTTACCGTCTCACTAAGTTGGATCCTTTTAGGGTTTCTATGGGGAGTACATATACCTTTTAGAAATTTAGCTTATGAAGGGATATGCTTGATGGCTTCTGTCAAGGGAATGGTTATCATCACCTTTTTAAAGGCGTCTAGTAGGTTGTCATCGGCTTCACTATTCTTGGCTTTTGGTCTATTAAGAGCTTGAGGATAAGGCACAGGGGGCTTATATTTGTCAGGGTTAGGTTGAGCCATAACACGTTCTTCCTCGTCCTCTGAATCACTGTCTTGCTCAACGATAATTGGCGTTTCTTTTTCTTCACTTTGGCCTTGGTGGAAAGGGTGATCCTTGTATGGATCCGGTAGAGCTTTCCCACTCCGAAGGCTTGATATGGCCAATGTTGTTTCAACGGCTTCCTCGTCGACATGTACATGGTTGATGTTGTGTATCTCGGTCGATGAGGCCCCTTGATTTCTTGGGTTTGCTGTGGCCTGCGAGGGTAATTGGTCAGTAAAAGTTACTTGCTTACCCTTTTTATCCATCGTCGGTTGGACGTTCGTCTTGACAAAGTCTAGAATTTCGTCCACGCGTGAGTTTATCCTCGTCATTTGCTCCATTATTTGCGAGATCGCGACGAGAATTGGGTCGGATGCCGGCGTGGTCTAGCGTGGAGCTTGCGTGTATGCTTGCGGTTGAGTCGGCGGGACAAACGATGACTGTCTTTGATTAGGGTAGTTTTGCCGACCGTTATATTGTAGAGGAAAGGGTTGATCGTTGTTCCTCCTTTATCCATTATTCTGCGAAGAATTGTTAAAAACAGGGGTATTGTATTAGTTAGGATAATTACCTGGATAATTGGGTCATCCCTGTTGATTTGGTCCTCCCGATAGACCTTGTCCTTGGATTGCCATCATGGGGCAATCTAATTCGACATGGTCGAATCTTGAGCAAGTTGTGCATGGTGACGCTTCTTGAAGTGAGACGGGGGTGAGTCCTTCAAAACCGTTGTGGATGTTTAGTTGGTCTAGTAGTAAGTTCTGGACTTCCGCCATTTTGTCGATCCTTTCGAGGAGCATCCCTGTGTCCACTGATTTGGCGTCGAGAGGTTTTGGCATTGCACCTCTTCCAAATGGTTTTTCCGCGTTATAGTGACTGTTTTCCGCCACCGTTTTGATGAGTTCCATCATGTCGTCTTCGTATTTTCTCATGAAGGTGCCGCCGCTAGCTTCATCCAAAAGATATCTATCTTGCGGGCCCAACCCGTCATAAAATATTTGTGTTAGTTCATGGTTAGACACTCCATGGTGTGGACACTCCCTCGTAAGATCTATTAATCACTCCAAGGCCTCGTGGAAGGTTTCACTCGAGCCTTGGTTAAACTCTCGGATGGCTTTTCGGACGGAGGTGATTTTTCCTACTAAATAGTACTTTCTCGAAAACTCCTCATCCATCTCGGTCCAACTTGTGAATTATTTCCCTAACTTCAAAAACCAATCTTTGGCTCTATCTCTAAGGGTAGCGCTAAAGAGTTTCATCTTCATCATGTCGGCGGGGACATTTTGAAGGTGATTTATTTCACACACTTGGGAGAGCTCATCTACGTGTCTATATGGATCTTCGGAAGGTTTACCACGGAAGATAGGAAGCATACTCATAACATGGGAGTCTATTCTAAAATGTGCCCCTCTTCCTAGGGGTACGTGAATTCTAGTGACGGGTAGCTGGAGGACAGGCATAGCATAGTTACTAAGGCGTTTCCTGGCATTTCCCTCATCGTTCCATGTCATTTCTACTGGTTCGGTTGGATCAAAACTTGAATCGGTCTCAATGGTGTCGGTCTCGGTAGCTTCGGGAGTTTGCGAGGATCGTTCAAAGAGGTCTATTTCTAGGGGGTTATTCCGTACTCTCAAAGTTGTTCGTCTTCTCATGAAGAGTGGATCGGATACTTAGATGGATAATAACTTATAAATACTTAAAATATATTAAAAAGTGAAGTCAATCCTACCTGAATGTCAGTATCCGTGAGAGTTACGTGTTCTCAACGCGATTTTGAGTAAGTGATCGCCCGTGATCCTTAGAAAATGAGCAAAAATCACTTAATCTTATCGAATTAAGGATCTCGAAGATATATTTCTACTTCGGATCACTCAAAATACGATTGAATTGCAAGAAATTCAAGAAATTAAGAGAAAAATTAGAGTTGACCAAGTCAAAATTGACTAATTTGATCAAAAATTTGCCATAACTCCCTAGCAGCGGTGCCATTTGACAAGACGAGATGGCGAGGTAATCGATTTCACACAGTCTTGTGTCAAAAATAAATCCAAACTTACCAATTTTATGAAATTAATTTGAATTTAAGGGTATAATGGTAAATAGGGGTTAAATCCACAGGGAAATAAGGAAATTCTTGATATTTTTTTCGCAATTGATCAAATCGGATGATGAATTGATGATAGAAATTAGGGAAAATGATAATTTATGAAAGAGAACTTCAAATCGATTTGATGCAGGACGCGGTGGTGAAAACCCTCGTGCCTGATCAATGGGACTGAGATTGACCGAATGTAGCCGGTCAAACCTAACCTATGGGTAGGCGAATCCTAGATTCTAAATACGACCTCTAACCTAAACCTAGGTGCAGGCAGGCGTGCCGATCAGCGGAGTCGACTCCGAGTGACCCGGAGAAACTCGCGATGATGGATATAGTGAGATCCTCTCGATCCACGTCCGGAGGCGTGGAAGTCGCTCGTCGGGGAGTAGCTAGGAGGCTGCAGCCCACGCTCGGTACCGGACTTGACGTACGCGTCAGAAGCCTCAAACCTATAGTCGTACTATCCTACCTACGTCGTCCGACGGCGGTGGAGACGAGTAAAGGAAACGCTTCGAAAAGTAATTAACTTGAAAGAGGGGTTGAAGCTAACCTGCGGGGCGGAGTGCCCGGTGGGTCGTGGCGTAGTGGAGAGTCATCGAACACAGTACGGACAGAGGGCGGAGTGATCCAGGACAACAATATACAGGAGACGAGTGCCAGTCTCGGGAGGGACGAGTAGAAAGCGCTTCACGGGTCCGATGGGAGGTGGAAGCGAGTAAGTTCGTGCGCCCCGAACCAGCGGGCCAATCGCTGGCGAAGGCTCGAAGATGTCTGCGGAGCACGAGCCTGTTTGGTCGTGGTGAGGGAGACCGTTCGCACCGGTACAGTTCGCAAGGCGACACCGATGAGGAACGAGACGCGCACGAATAGAGTTCGAGGAGGGGCGCGGTTCGGGCCCAAGGTGGGTGTGAAAGGGCAGGATACGCGGACAACAAGTCCGAGTGAGGGCGCAACTCAGGTTGACACGATCGCTGTAGGATGTTGCTGACCACAGGTAGGTGGCGTTGACCGGGCACCCTGCAGAGGAGGAAAACGAGCCCCGTGGGGAGGCAGTGGCCGACGCAAGGATCGCGAGCAAGAGGGGGGAGGAAAACGGAGCACGTCTGGGGCAGGGACTGATGTCGCTCAGCAGAGTGCATGGAGGTGGATGATCGGTCGACGGAGGGGAGCGACCGTGCATGCGATGGAATCCCGCGGCCGATTGAATCCCGCGGAATGCTGAATTCTGCGGAAAGATCACGTTCTGCGGAGGGGGATTTTGGCGAGGTGCTGATTCGTGGCGCGGATGGGTAGCACCCCAGAAATTGAACGAGGGATAGGAATTTCGGTAGGGAGTGCAATTGAGTGCGACCGGTGGAATGAGGAGGGATATGGCGGCGATAACGGGAGTGTGGAATGGCGCGGGCAATGGCAAATGACAGAGAGGATGACGGGAATAATTTCGGCAGGATGGTGAGGTTTGCAGGTCGTCCAAAATCAGGAGAGATTGGAGACTGGGACGGGTGATGGGTGCAGGCGACGCGAAGTGATGATTTTCATGGGAGAGGAGATGGACGAAAGGGACGAGCGAACAGCGTTGCGGGCGAGTTGGGTAGGAACAGCAGCCGGGAGATGGAAGTACGGGCTGGAAATGGGCTGCGCGATGGGGGGCGAAGGAGCTGAGGAATCAGGCAGCTGGAGATGTTGAGAATGAGGGAGGAAAAGAGGAACCCCAACTGAATTTTAAGGTAGCCTCGCGGGAATGAATATGGGCAGGTGGCGACCTCGTGATTTCGTAAAGAAATTGTGGGTTGGATTCGCATAGTGAATTCTGCGGGTTTGGAGGGGTGGCTGGGTGGCTGAATTCGGGCTAGGAGTTCAGCGGGGTGGAGGCGAGTTCGGGAGGGGGAAGGGAAGAGGGAATTGCAGGAGACGGGAGAGCTGCGGGTCGTGGGAGGAAATTATGGGGGAAAGGGCGCTATTACGAGGAATCCGGAGGTGGAGTGGTGGTTGTCGAGCGTGCGGGTTGCCAAGAAATTCGGAAGTGGGGCAGGCGGGGAGATGGGGCGCCGGCAGAAAACTGGGGTAGGGGAAAGGGCGGTCAGCGCACGGGAAGGAAGTTGAAGGGGTGGAGTCGGGAAGTGGAACGCGGGGAGGAGGGGATTTGACCGGAGATGGAGGTTTTGGAGAAAGTGGAGAGAGACGTTTAACGGGCGGGATGACTGGAATTGAGAGTGGAGAGGGGAGGTCGGTCGGTGATCGTGAGGAAATTTGGGAAGAGGAAGGGAGGCGTTCGTGGAGAGGAAATGGGTGGATGGCGCGGCAATTGCGGGGAGGATTGCTGGAGGGGGAGTGAGGGATCGGAAATGGCTGCGGTGGTGGAAAATCGTGGAAGAGAGTTCACCGGGGAGAGGACACTGGAGGGGGGACTCGACAGCGGACGGAGGAGGATGGTGGCGGGAAAGCGGGAGATCACGCCGGAGAGGGAGATGGTGGTGATGGGGATGGAGATGCAGGGTGGGGGAAGGGGAAATCGAGAAATTCTGCAGGGGGAGTTGCAGCAGGGGAGGACGAACGGGAAGAAGTGCGATAGGGGGGGAAGCGAGAAGATGGCCGGAAATGGGGAGCGGAACGTGGAGGGGAAGATGGAGATGATGGCGGTGCGGCGGTCCGGGGGTGGCGGCGGCTTGAGGACGGCGGCGTCACGGTGACAGTGGAGAAGAACCGTGGTCGGGGCAAGGAGTGGCGGCGGTCGTCACGGCGGCGGCGGCGGCGGCACAGAGGTGTGCGGTGGCGGCGGTGGCGGCGGCGGTTGGACTCCTTCCCCGGCCTTCCTTGAGCAGCCACTTGAGAGGGAGATCACTCCTTTCTTTCTTCAAATGACGACTAGGGTTTGTGGGAGGGTCCCTTCCCCTCTTATAGAGCCCATAATGGGCCGAGAGGGGAAAGGACCCACTTGAGGCCCACAACCCACACCTAACATACTCATAGAAAGAAATAAGGTTCACAAAGAAGGATGGGCTTCACAAATGGAATCCCAAAAAGGGAAGAACCCACCCGGAAGCCTAAAAGGGAGAGAAGAAATAAACGAGGGCCCGCTTAAACACGTGCGGGTCAAAAGTTCATAATAAAGAAATAAAGAAATAAAGATAAGCGGATAGATCCGCGCGCGCAAAAGGGCTCCTCCGGCGCCGTGGTATCGTGTCTTGGTGGCGACGGGGTCGTACGCCACCACGATTCCACGGAATCAAGAGTCATCAAATTTGGTCTTGATTTCGCGGACAAATTGAAGGTCGAAGTGGAGAGAAATTTTTAGACGAAGAAATCATGATTTTAACTCAAATTAACCAAAATTATACTTGAAATCCTAATCTAGATTGAAATTAAACATAAATGGACAAAATATTAGAAAAAACCGCTTCCACTAACCACGATTAGCGATCAGATAAGCTCAATTAACCTGATTAATCGATGCAAATACCGAAGAACGCGATCGTGAGTTCAAGCGTCGATTTCTACTAATCTACACGGCCAAATCTCAATCTCAAATGCTCCGGAGGTGCGGAAATGAGTGTAGAACACGATGGGATTGAGAGAAACGAGAGGGGAGGTGTCTAGAAAGATCAATTGCTTTGATTTCCAACTCAAATGGTTTAGAACATTGAAGAAAACCTCTATTTGTACACAATTTGGGCATAACTGTCCATTCAAAATGATCGACGGTTACGATGAAACGGTTCATCGTGGACCATTTCAGTTAAGTTGTAGCTGTTCAATCTTGATGGACGGTCTGGATAAGCCGCGCAGATGGACGTTATAAAACGCGTCGTTTTGTCACCGTTGGATCGCGATCCGACGATCACGATGCTCCCCGCAAGATTGAATCACGACCATTATAACGCATTTCATTAAAGCACGTGCATTGATGATCTCCGGTGGCCCTTGAGTCCACGCGATCCACGCGCGGATTTCTGATGCGCCGTCAATTCGACGCTTCTCCCTTCGCCACGTATCATGCACTTAAAAACTCTTTGTGACTTAGTCCCACATGGAAAAAATTAAGGAAGATGGAGGGGTATTTAAATGCAACAGTTAAGAGGGTTAATAATCCTCTTCTGATAATCGGAATACTATATGTACTATAACCCCAATATATATATAAATATAATACGTCACATCGCCGCGTGGGCCCGTGTGGCGTTGCCACGTGGCCCTAAGTGCCACGTCGCATCCACGTGGGACCCGCGCGAAATAATAAACCCTTTTTGCATTTTTTTTATTTAATTTTAACATTAAAATCGCAAATTTAATTCAAAAAAATCCAGAAAAATCCCTAAAAATTAGAAAATTCATAACTTTTAAAATATAACTCCAAATTAATCCAAATTTCTTTCATTTGATCCGAAATTTAATTATCTATCATTCTAAATAGTCAAAATTAATAAATAATGAGAGTTTTAATTTTTATTTCAAAAATACATTTATTCTTTAACTGTTTATAAAACATTTTCTCTCATTATTTTAACTTTAAAAACCTCTATAATCTCAAGTAAAGATGGGTTATTATTTATTTATCTTTTAAATCATCATATTTAACCCGAATTTAAAATATTTTTTAGATTATAATGACTTTTTCATAGAATGATAGAAAAATACACATAAGTATGATAACATGCATATAAATGAAACCATTTATACCTTAATATGCATCAAAAATCATGTTTTAGAATGTTCATTTAGCATGTTATTAGATACCAAAAACATCTTGTGGATGGCATTAATATTTTGACTTTGACCAACATGTATTTATCAACGGGTATCCAAACAGTCAAAGCTTGGATATAGAATGATTTCCATCAAGGTGATTTTGTGGTTGAGATGGGATTGCATGCTCTAAGTACTAAGACAAGACATACTCTAGGGAATAATGTATTGAAGTTCTTGGCTCATATAGAAGTTTAAACATGAAAAACAAGTTTCTTAATGATTTATTTATATATGGAGTTATTAACTAGATCTGTAGTTGGGCTTGGAGGATTAAAGACATAAGGATCTTGAAAAGTACAATAAACATGTTGTTGCTTCTAGCTTTGTGAAAAATATCTAACTGTGTACAAAGAACTTAACGATTAGAATATGGGAGACCCATGCATTTTCCTTTCCTAGAGGCAGCCTTTTCATCTCCTTTCTCCATCAAATCTTTGTAACGAATGATGGTGCAGCAAGTGCTAGATACCAAGGCTATGCTGACAAGATTTTCATTTCACATTCATGGAGAATAATTTTCAAGACGAGAACAACTTGAATACCACTAGGAGTTGAGCATGTGGGTGAGTTGTGACATCACATTGAAGGAACCAAACACTCTTTTTGATCAAATTCCATGCAAGGTGATATGATCTTTTTTTTTGTTTCACTGATCAAAGTGATATATGAATCTTTTCTGCTACACATATCATATTCCATCAAATGACCTAGATCCAATACAAATAACAATAGAAATGATTTAGATAGACTCTTTCCTTCAAGGTAATTATTTATTTACAAAAATCACTATCTCCGTATATTTTGGTAATCAGAAAAAAGGTCTTTAGTGCAATGAAAGCATCACTTGTATTAAAGATTCAAACTAGCATGAGTGGTGATTTGAGGTCAAATTTATATAAAATTTGGTTTAAAACATGGGGAAATAGGACATTCACATGAATTTTTCTAAATAGGATGACAAAATTTGATCAAATGATAAGGATGAATAGATATTTAGAAGAAGATAAAATAAGCAATACAAAAAACTCAAGATTACACGAATAAGACTATAATAAGCGAAAGAATCATAGAGAGAAGTTTAGAGAGAGAAAGTGATCCACAAGGAAAGAGAAAGTGTGATTAACATCAACATCCACCAAAAATGCCAAAATAAACCTAAATTTATGTTGTCCTTTTGAGTTTCTCCATTTTAAAATTGGATATGTCAAGAGAGTGATCTTATTCATTCTTGATTAAGGCTTTAGAAAAGGAAATGATAAAATAAATATCAAAGCCCCAATTCCTAGACTTAAGAAAATGGACTAGACGGTTGAGTGTGGGAGAGTTATTCAATGCAATTTATAGGGTTTTTCTGTCAAGAAGATGAGGGATAAACCAATCAGTTTAAGGGCTGACTACTAAAATTTTAGGACAAAAAATTTGACAAGTGAACATAGATCACAGCCTTTTGCCTTTTGTTATCACCCTTCACTTAGTGTGTGATGGCTTGATTGAGACACATCGCCACTTTTTTAGAATATGAACCCCCCCCCCTAGTTGAATTTTAGTCAATCACCCATTCAAAACAAATTAATGGGTAGACCAATTAGTCAAGTGCACATTCAAAGTTAATTCATGTCCTCAACGGGGGAATGTCAAACATCAAGATTCAAGTCAAGATTGAAATATTTTGACCTACAATGTCAAACATAGGTGAAATTCAAATAGTTAATATAAATTTAGCAAGTTTTACATGTCACTTAAATATCTTTATTAGAATATTTTGTGTTCATTATATTTGGACTTCTATAAAGTGATAATTGGAATGAAATTTGATCTGGCGAACCTGGATTCAAAGAAAGATAGGCCAACTCTATCATCCATCAAAAACACTAGCAAGAATAAAGGCAAGATCAACCAATCACACAATCAACATATGCCATTCTCAAATGAGACAAATCAAACTATGCATCATGGGACCAACCAAACTGAATTGAGGGATTCACAGGTAAGATAGAGTTTACAAGAATTAAATAATCAAATAGTAGCTTAAAAGGGAGAATCCACATAGAAAAATATTCAACTCCATCACCCCTTTATATTTATATGAGAGAGTCTTGCCAAAATTAAGTGATACACTAATAAGTAGAGAGAGCTGTATTCTACAAGGAGGACTAGAAATAAATAAGAGAGCTAGAGCGGAAAGGATAGAAAGAGGTGAAGTGGATGAGAGGACGAATAGCGTAGAAATGGAGAAATATAGGGATAGCATGCCTAGAGAGAAAAGAAACATATCATTTTGATGTTCAGTGAATTGGGAATCTAATTTATAAATTTTATAGGGCTTTATCTTGATTTTTTTAATAAATTTTATTTGGATTTCAATTAACTTTTTATTGGTCTAACCTTGCATAGATAGTAATATGCAATCCAAAAAATATTGTATTAGATTTTTCATTAAAATTAGTTTTGATGATTTTGATCAATTGATCAATTGTATTTCTTTAGGATGTTGAAAGGGTCAATCAGTTCAAAATCTTACCTAGGCTGGGGTAAGATCAACTCAAGAGGACTTCAAGGAATGAGATGCAATTTAATCCTCGGCCAAGGTAGTGGAAACATTAGAGGTGTTCTTAATTATTCCTTCATGCATCTCTACCCTAATTGATTAGGGTTTGATAGTTGACTCCACCCTAAGTTATTCAAGTCCCTCACGAGAATGAAGGATTATATATACACAATAATGACGGTAAAGGTTCTATAAGATAGTTCTTATACACTCTATATCTTCTAGTAAACTCAATACAACTAGGCACCCAATGCGCAAGCATCTCGCCTTTTCAGTTGGGTTATAAATATATATGTGTTGACTAACGTCTTGATATATTTAATTGTTAAGGTTGACCAATAAGTGTTATTGAGACAAATGAGTTATTAACTAGAAAAATATATGGGTTCAGAGGTGCAAGCATAAGGTTAATAGACATTGGTAGATAAAAACATCTTTATGAGGGTTATTATAAAATTTTCTAAAAGCCAAGAAACTATAAATAAGGGTGAGGTATACCCTAGGGTGACTACACGAGCCTTGGTGAGTGCCCACACCTCTCTTCTCTTCTAGTCTTTCTGATGGAGAATTATTTTAGAAACATGAACACAAGGGTTCTAAGTGAACCTATCCTCCTCCTCCTCCTCTTCCTCCTCTTCCTTATTCACCAACTTGAGAAATTATCCATTTATTAAATGGATAAAGAAGACCTCTCTAAATAAATAAAGAGAGTGTAGATCTTAAGGGAATTATCTTAAGATAATTCCAAACCATATCCAAAGATTGACTTGGTCAAAGAATTTAATCCTTATCCTTAGATACCTAGAAGTCCTTGAATGGACCAAGTCAACCACCTTCTACTTTGATATAGGATCCTAATTTCCAAACCATATCCACCATATCATAGGTACCTTGTATAGTTGTGAATAATGATCTCAAGAAACATCAATAGGAACACTTTTGTGAAATATCCCTTCTTCCATTGAAAACCCACCTCTAGTTAGAATGTAGGAGAGATCTAAAGGAGGAACTTACCTTCTCATTTGACTTCAAGCCAAAGTCTTTGCATGAATATTATCATGCAATTATCCACATGAAGCAGCCTCACCAAGACTTTCAAAGAATACTGAATACACAAAGAGGACAATGTCTTGAAGAATATCCAGTTCATAGTGCTATCCCATAGTGCTATCCCATAGTGCTCTCAAACTATTTCATAGAGACAGCCAAGAAAGTCTACTCGCACCATCTCGGATTATCCCAACTTCTATTATCTACGCATTACCTGAGGTGCCCGCAAGGAGGTTAGCATGAAAAGAAGATCACGTCGCCATCTGCGTAGCATCCTGAGCATCATGGTTATCCAGATTAATGAGAAGTCCACGTCCGTCACAACGAAGAATAAAAATCTTGACGTCGTAACAGGAGCAAAGAGAAATTACCTCCCTTTTAAAACAAGTTCTGGATGGAGGTCAAAGTCTACTGCACATCCTATCTCTCTACTGTCGAGGAAGGACAATTATCATTGCTACCCAGACCTTCACGGAAGGAAGCTTCATACAAGACAGGTTGCACACACAGGTCAATCCGAAATTATCCCCGCGACAGCAAAATCCAACTATTCTCCACGTCGTCGGCCAACATGAGCATAAAGAAAATATATCACAACATTTGCGAGCTCAAACTAAAGGACTACTTCCAGACTTCGCTCGAAGGTGACGCACAACGCCCAGCAATCTCTCAAAGCAATCACAAACGTGCCTCTTGACGGAAATCCAAACCGAACACTCTCCATCGCGAAAACAAGATTCCGCCACTCCACGGACGGGTCCATTACAAATCCGAAGTATAAAGAAGAAAATCTATCCTTACCTTCCCTGCCGAAGGACCGCAAACGGAAGTCAACGCCCAAGATTCATTATCACCGGATAAAGCTGATTTCGAAGGAGCGCCTCATGACATATCTTCTCCACCCAGTCAACTATTCACTTTCACCATTGTTGACCTCCACAAACACATCCTTCTACTGATTATCATAACTATCGTGAAACTGCACGGGATCACCGAAACATTTCCGCGTCACTCCACCAAGCGACGACCACGTCGGACGACGCGGCAAAAGACGTGAAGCGAAAGGACGTAACCGGCGAAATGTTCTCTCTCCCGACGCACCTTTTCGGCCCGGCTTCGTCACTATCTCCACTCTATAAAAGGAGACGATTTGTAACAACGAAAAACAGTTGATTATTGAATGAAAATTGTTCTTGTTACCTTTGGTTCCCTGTGTGTTCATCGCCCACCGCCTCTCCATCATTCCTTCCACCTCATCTCCTGTCTCTCCGAGTTCTACCCTCCTTTCTGTTCTCCCTCCTCTCTGTCGCTTTCATTCCCTTCCAGTCAGAGGTTGAACGAGGATATCTTCTGTCATCGGACATAATTCCATAGCATCACTTCCTCACCAACTCAGGTAATCGCCCTCACCATCATACCGTGATTACAGTTCAATTCCAATATCTTAAGTCCAACAGTAGACTGTTCTGTCTCTCCACTTTTCCTTTAACTATTATCCTTATCTCTCTTAACTCTCTTCACTATCTTCTTAATAATCTCCACACTAATTTATCTCATCACATCCATCCCTCTTTCCTTTTCCATCCTTTCATTATCTTCATCATTATTCTACATATTTAATTCTTATCTCACGTCTTTCTCACTCACTGTTTACACTATCTATTATAATTTTCACTATCCAAAATTCTCTCTACAATCTCTTCTCTATTAATATATAAATTTATCACCTTTATCATCCTCTCATTCACCTATCACCCTTCACGCATAATCCTCTATATTTTAACTATCTACCCTACATCATTCTAATGGATATCAACTCATAGATCCTTCCCTTATTGTAGGATTTAGATAAATATCCTGAATATCCTACATCATATTTGGTATCAGAGCTCAGTTTGAATTGATATCATTTAAGTGAGAATCATTATCATGTCATCATTGATATTTAATCATTATGAATACTAGATCAAAATCCATTGCTTCTAACACTACTGCTGATATGAATGTTAGTAGCACTACCTTGCATATCCCTGATGATCCCACCCAAGAGGAACCCATGCCTCCTTGGGCTAGAGTTATGGTAGAGAGTATGCAAGCCGCTAATGTTAACTTGCAAGCCACTAATGCTAATTTGCAAGCCCTTATTGATGAAAATGATCAGCATGACCATGAAAATGAGAATCTAGAATCTTTAGAGGAACCTATGCCTTTTTGGGCAAGAGATCTTTTAGAGAGTTTGGAAGCCCTTACTATTAGTGTGCAATCCAATACTATGATTTTAGATAGGCTAGACAATACTCTTAAGAACCTAGAGTCTCCGGATGAATCAGAATTTTGGGAAGATGACTCTCCTCAAATAGAGATCCCAAAAGAGCCTATTAATGATCATCTTAATTTCTCTAATTTTGTGCCTTCTAATGATCAATATCTAAGGGATATGACTAATTATCAGTATAATGAAGTTAGAGTGGACATCCCTATGTTTAAGGAAGTAGATGATCCAAAAGAATACCTCAATGAGGATATGAGTAATAGCTTTCCAAAGACCACCCAACTCATAAATCCTACCCCTAGATCCAATAGTACCATTAGGTGCTTTAAATGTAGGAAGATAGGGCATGTTAAGGCTGATTGCTCAAAATTGATCATAGTTACGGATGATTCCAACCCTCTACCTTCCAATGATAGTAAGAAATTTGAATTAGAAGATGAAATTTATGATTTAGATAAGGCAATATCCCTAAAGCATGTTCGTATCATTCATGATATTGTTTTGAAAGAATTTGTGTCATCATATAAACGATATAAAACCTTTATTGCTTTTCCTAGAAGATATAAAATTCTTAAACCAAGTGATTTCATAGATACTAAAATTCACTCTTCTAAACTTCTTAAATTCTCTTTTAAATTTCAACAAAAAAATTATATTCCTTTTAAAATTCTCTTAAAACTAATACACATATTTGGTATCATATTTATTGGGGCATATCTATTTCACTTACTACTTTGGACTTAATAGAATTTCATGAGAATGATCTACCTATTGAAATGTTTTCATCTTCCCATCCTCTTGAAAGTCAATTCCTTCCAAATTATTTTTCTTTCTTCTACTCTTGTGTCTAATGTTGGACTTATAGATATGATCATTGATCATCAAACTGTTATTACTGATTCTAAAGAGGATGATTACAAATTTTTATTACACTGGAAAGGCAAACTAATAAGTGATGCTTCTTGGATTACTTCTCATGATATACTGAATTATGCACCTCATTTGCACTCTGACCTTTTCTCAAATAAGAAAGCTACTTCCTCGGAGATGAAGTCCTCCAACCCCGGGGGAATGAGGGAGAATTATTTTAGAAACATGAACACAAGGGTTCTAAGTGAACCTATCCTCCTCCTCCTCCTCCTCTTCCTCCTCTTCCTTATTCACCAACTTGAGAAATTATCCATTTATTAAATGGATAAAGAAGACCTCTCTAAATAAATAAAGAGAGAGTAGATCTTAAGGGATTTATTTTCCCTCCTTCCCCTATTTTATATTGATCTAAAGATTGACTTGGTCAAACATTTAATCCTTATCTTTAGAAAACCTAGAATTCTTTGAGTGGACCAAGTCAACCACCTTCTACCTTGATATAGGTTTCCTAATTTCCAAACCTTATCCACTATATCATAGGTAACCTTGTATGATTATAAATGATGATCTCAAGAAAGAAAAAAATCAGTAGTAATCCATTTGTGTGTTCCTTCTCTTTGAAACCACCTTTAGATAGACTTATAGGAGATCTATTTTATGAAAGTACATTATCTTCTTGATTTACTTCAAGACAAAGCTAATGCATGAGTAAATCATGCATCTATGAAGACAATGTATATGAAGATCATCGACATGAAGAAGACTTCAAGCAATGAAGGTTATCTTCCAACACCCCACTAATGAAGAAGATAAAGAAGGCTTGGATCCATCACCACTATTTGAGCAAAGAAGATGACTTAAGCCAACCGTGAAGATTGAAAGAAGACTATCACAGGAAACTAATCCCGTAACAGAAAAACATCAGGCTATCACTGAGGATGACAGCCACAAGAATCAATCGTAGCCTTTCCGCCACGTCAACGCATCCCCTTACTGATGTAACAGCCGAAATTACCTTCCTCCTTGATGTGGAAGTCGTGACAAGAACAAGAAGGACCTCCACAAGTTCCGAAGAACACAAAGGAATGGTCTGACTGATATTTACTGATCATTGGAGATCTGAACAAATTTATATGACGCACAGCAATTTAACAAAAGCTGAAGCGTCGAAAACCCAAACGCAAGCTTTCGGTGAAGAGGAAACAACCTGAGAGCTTTTCGGTTTCTCTTCAACTTAATTGGGAGACTCGCAAACAGAATAGCGGCCGAATCAACGCCTGTTGGCTTCTCATCCCCCGATAACGAGGGAATTATTTTATTCCCACTATTACGGAAGCTCAGTCAAAGATGTAAATGAAAATCCGATACTTTCAAAGCAACCCTGTCAATTACTCAGTCCTGCAACCGTTGACTTCGACACCGACCACAGAGGACAATCCCGTTTCAACTACCATTACGGATCCACGTGCGAAGAAGAAAATAACGCGATTCGCATACTTTCTCATGCGCGAATAACCGCCACAAAGCGTCCCGTCGTTTCAACGCTCTCCTCTTCCTCCTTAAAAGGACGATTGTAACATGAAAAAGTCATGATATTTTGAATGAAATTTCGGTTCTTTTGGTTACTATTGTTCCCCTGTGTTCATCGTATCTTTCCCCGTATCTCCATCACTCTTCCCGCATCTCCCATCTTCTTCCCTCCGAGATTCTATCTCCCTATCTCTTCTCCCTCAGTTTCTGTCCGTCTTTCATCAATCTTCCGTCAGAAGTCCACCGAGGAGAATTTATACCATCGGACGTATCCAGGAGCATCACTTTCCGCCTTGACCAGGTAATCCATCCTCCCTCCCGTTCGGTAATAATAGTTCGTCTCGTAAAAATTTATAAGTCCATATTAGTCTCTCCGTCATCCTTAACTTTCTCGTCACCTTTTCTCACGTCTCCGTTATTTCCGTCTCACCCTTCCCCTATTCTCTACTCTTATTCCTTATCCATTCATTTCCGGTCGTAAACCCCTTTATCACTATTCTCACTCCGTCCCCGTACCGCGCCCTCTTCTCTGTTTCTTTTCTTAAATCCTAACATACCTGTGTCGTTATCGTCTCTCATCTCATCTCATCATTTTATTAACTAAATCATTTCCTACTCTATAACTATTACCTATCATAAATACTCATCTTAGTCATCACTATTTTGTTCCTACATTTCTAAAATATTCTATTAAACAGCCTCTTAATTGCATACCTCCATTTCTACTTGATATCATTCATAGATCCTCCCCTATTGTAGGATTTGGATACTCCTTCTAAAATAATCCTACATCACTTTCCCTTACCCTAGTGATCTAGTGAGACTAGATGGTGATGAGATCTTCAAGGATCATTAAAGAAGATGTGCAAAGGGAGAGCCAAACGTTCGGAGATTGCATGGATACCACAAGAGGCCAAAAATTTAAGCACATTCAAAGAGCTACTCCAAAGAACTTTTTAAGTGTTGATTTTGATCTTCAGTAGTTGATAAGATCATTGGTTTATGGTGTCTTATGTTTGAATCCTTGATTCCAATATTTCTCGCAGTACTCTAATTTCATAAAATCGATTTTGAAGGCTTATCAAGCCTTGTATCTCATCAAATTACAAAGACATATTATGTTAGTATTTTAAAGAACATACCCCATGTATTACTTTCAAAGGTATTTTCATCATTTTAGATCATACTATATAATCTTCTCAAGTAAATTAATTTTTCAAAAGCTTGTGACTTATTTTATATTCTATAAAAACCTGAAAGAGAACTTTAATCTGTAAACTTATAAGGTTATTCCAAAGATTGTTCACCAACAAGACAAATATTTGATCAATAATAAATCAAAACCTCAAATAAAAAAAACCTTAGATCTTAGCAAAAGTTCTTTTTTAGATTGCGAAATCATGAGAATTTTAGTATTTTATTTCATGAAAAAAATTTACCAATTTCAATTTCATGAAAATAATGCTAAAATTAATTTACTTACGTGATTGTCAATGAAAATACCCTCTCATAAAAAATCTAATTAATTTTTAAATAAATTTGGCATCAATGTCAATAGTTATAACTAGTTCAAAAATAGTTAAATTCAATTTGACTCCTATAAAACTATTTTCGAACAAAATTTACTTGAATTAGATAAAAAATCAATAAATTGAGGAGATAATGCAAATGTAGAATACCTACTACAGATACATAATACAAATGCCCATAAGTCAACACATTTTTTGTAAGATTTAGGAATCATAAGAATTTTAACATTTATTTCATGGAAATTTTTGATGATTTTAATGTCAAAAAAAACTTTGAAAAACTAATTTAGTTGGGTGATCATTGATGAAAGTACCCTCTCATAAAAAATTTAATATAATGGTTTGAAAATTTGGCATCAATGAATAAAACTTATGTAAATTAGATAATCAATGAATAAATAGAGAAGATTATGACATGAAGAAGACCTACTATGGATACATAATAAAAATCCTCATAACACATGTTTTTCATTCAACTTTAAGAAACATAATCATGTGTGCATTACTCATTCACAAAGAATTTTAAAAAAATTTGCTTTATGGGAAGATATGAAAAAATTAATAAATGAGGGAGCACAAAACCCAAAGATTGTGCCCTATATGAATTATTCTACATAAAAATCCCTTAAAGGTGAAAAAAAATATGCAATTGAGAATTTTTTATCAATAAATTATTTTCAGAAGAAAATACAATAAATAACTTATTTTCATTATCATTATTTCTACTTAAATATAAGCTTGGTAATTTCTGTCGTTGGTTTATTGATTTTTATGAAATATTATGATGGAGAATTATCCCAAAACATGAACACAAGGGTTCCAAGTGAACCTAGATATGCACTAAGGAAGAGAAATCATTCTCAATTACAACAAAATACTATACTCCTTACTTATGAGTTTGAGAAACTCACCATCCATTAAGTAAATGAAGAAGACCTCTCTAAAACATTGAAAGAGAGTGAAGATTCTAAGGGAATTATCTTCCCTCCTCCACTTATACACTGATCCAAAAATTGACTTGGTAAAAGAAATTTAATCCTTATCCTTAATTACTTAGAATTTCTTGAATGGACCAAGTCAATCACCTCTTACCCTTGATATAGGTTCCTAATTATTCAAAACCATATCCACTATATCATAGGTACCTTACAAAAAATAATGATCTCAAAATCAGTAGGAACACCTTTGTGTTATATTCACTTATCTCTTTGAAAACCACCCATAGATAGAATTGTAGGAGAGATCTATATCTTATCACCTACGGACGAAGTATCTATGGGGTTCGACCTCAAGACTAAAGCCTTTGCATGGATAAATCCATGCATTTTATATTGACAATTCAGCATGCAAAAGGCCTCATTCACTCAAAGTGAATGTGAGGACAACTACAACTAGAAGAACTTCAAAATTACTAAAGTTCACAAAAGCCTTTCATATGATGATAATCAGTATGAAGAAAGCTTCCAATGAAGAAGATTATCTCGCACTGGATGTTAACCTTCACGGTTGATGAAAAGAGAGAAGCTCAGCATGATATCTACCATGGACAGTCATCTTACTTATCAATACCTGCCACGATGTTATGTCAATAAATTTCACATGACCGCAAACTTCAAGAATATGGAATATCAAAAGTCTCGATTTATCTAAGATGATTATGAGGACAGTTTTGTCAAAAGATCCTCACAACCTCTATAGATGGGAAGACCTCCAATTTTCGGACATCATAAGAGCAGTAAAGACATGTGAAGCCAATGAGAAAGAGCCTAAAGGGAGCTTCAAGCAATGAGGACTACCTCCTATGTGATCCTCGCCTCTACAGCTAATAAGGATACAGAAATCTTGTGAGACGAGTATGAGGACAACCATATCAAGGACCTTCATGGCTGATGAGGAAGAAGAAAAGACAGCCTGATATTTACTATTGAACGGCCCTCATGATGGCCAAAACCATCCGTTAACTGGTCAAAACGCTCTCCCACTACGAAAAAAAATCCGAGGAAAGCCCAGGCTCTTTTCTTCCTCAGAGACAATTCTTATGCCGACATGTATCCCAACTAGAATAACGCCCGCCGAGACACGTGGAGCCATTTGATGGAGCGGAGCACCACTTACCAACTGTGGATCTGATCTGCTGGAAGCCATGAGATCCACTTCGCTCACAAATTCGGAGAGATGATTCCCTTCAAGCCTTACACGGCGAGGTCTTCAGTGCCCTATGAGGCGTCTGAGAGCACAGCTCCATTCTAGTATTCCGTTAGGTAAGCGATGAAGGATATAATCTGAACCGTCCGATCATGAATAAAAGGCTAAGATGGCAACTGAGATATTAAGTGAAGAGAGGGAAATAAAGACCGTTAGATCTAGGGAGTTATAACTGCGATTGAGGCACCACATCATCGCCTAAGCTGTTATGTTCGTTACGGTGTTTTCTTTTGTTTTTCTTCTTGTTTTTTCCTATTTTAGGCGTGTATGAAGAGAACTAAGTGTGTGTGCGAGTGAATACAAAATCTATCTTGATTTTTTTCTTCCTTCTTCTTGAATCCGATAGTGAGAGAGTGTAATTCCAAGTGTCAGAATCCAACATTTGGTATCATAGCGTTGTGATCTACCTGTGGAGATGCCGCGGAAGATCGGTGAGGCGAGCTCGTCATCAACAGGCATTCTGCAAAAATTAGAGAATCAGGTGATAAACTCTAATTTCATATTATCGGATACAAATTATTGCCTCTGGGCAATGAGAATGGAAGTCTACTTAGAGGCGCATGGTTTGTGGGAAGTAATTGGAGGGGATGAAGAAAACCGAAAGAAAGATAGATTGGCGCTATCGGCGATCCTCAACTCGATTCCTGAATCTGCAAGCTTCCAAATGGATATCAAGAAATCGGCTAAAGAGAATTAGGAATCTATAAAGATTCTACACGTCAAAGTAGACCACCTGATACAATCAAGAATCCAATTCTTGATGCGTGAATTTGAAAATCTGCCCATGAGAAAGGACGAGAAGGTGAGTGATTATAGTCTGAGATTTATGAAAGCAATCTCTGTACTTAGAGATTTGGGAGAGAATCTTGAAGAGACGGATGTTGTAGCCAAGTTTTTGAGGTCATTACAACAGAAATTTGATACTTGAACTCTCTCTCTTGAGCACATCGGCACTATCAAACCGATGACTGTTGAAGAAGTTCTTGGTTCACTCCGTGTGCATGAATCAAGACTAATTGAGAGAGACAACCGTGAAGAGGAGCAAGCTTTGTTGAAAAAAGCATCCAAGATGTCAAAGAAGAGTGACCAAAGTCAAACTTCAAAGGGAAGAGGAAGATTCCGTCAGAGAGGAAGAGGAAGAGGACGTGGAAGAGGAAGACAACAAAAGGAAGAAAATGAGGAAGTAGAAAAGAAGCCTTTTGACAAGTCTAAAATTAAATGCTATAATTGTCAAAAGATGGGCCACTTTGTTGATGAATGTCATGCTGAGAAAAAGAAGAAAGGGAAAGACCAAAAAGTGAATTTAGTAGAAGAATCTGAAGAGGAATCAGCCTTAATGATTTTGTCCGACAGTGAGTTTAGTGAAAGGCTACTTCAAGGAAATGGAGATGATGTTAACTGTGATCTATGGTATCTTGACACAGGGGCAAGTAGCCATATGACAGGTATTAAATCATTTTTCCATTCAATTGATAAACATAAAACGGGAAATGTGAATTTTGGAGATGGATCCTCCATCAAGTTTGAAGGGCGTGGAACCATCATTGTCATGTGCAAGAACGGTGAAGAGACAGAACTTAAGGGAGTTCTTTACTTACCCAAGTTGAAAACCAACATTCTAAGTCTCGGAAAGCTTGATGATCAAGGTTGTAAAACGTCTTTGAGTGAAGGATATCTTACAATCCGTGATAAGAAGGGTAAATTGCTTACCAAGACAAAGAAAACACGAGGTAATATGTATCAAATCAAACTCTCTATCAATGAAGCATGCAATCTATCAAGAGAAGATGAAGCATGGCTGTGGCATGGGAGATTTTGTCATCCGAGTTTTCATACTCTTGACAGTATGATAAAAGGAGAATTAATAAGAGGCTTACCTGTTTTTGAAAAACCGAAAGAATTGTGCTCCACGTGCATATCAGGGAAGCATACCAAATGTTCTTTTAAAGCATCAATTTTTAGAGCAAAATATCCTCTTGATTTGGTACATATGGATTTATGTGGGCCAATTAAACCACCAACACTTGGAGGTAAATCTTATTTTCTGCTCATTGTTGATGATTTCTCAATATATATGTGGATTTCTCTATTATCATTCAAGGCTGAAGCTTTAAAAAGTTTTAAAATTTTAGAATGATGGCGGAAGCAGAGATAAAAGGAAAATTGAAATGTGCAAGAAGTGATTGTGGTGGAGAATTTCTGTCAAGAGAATGCAATCTATATTGTGAAGAGAATGGTATTCTAAGACAGTCAACAACACCGTATACTCCACAACAAAATGGAGTGGTAGAGAGAAGAAATCAAACTTTTATGGGACTTGTAAGGAGCATGCTTGAAGGGAAGAAATTACCATTAGAGTTATGGGGAGAAGCAGTGACAACATGCATCCATGTCTTGAACAGATCGGCTACAAAAAATCTGAAAGGAAAGACTCCATATGAGTGTTGGTATGGAAGGAAACCAAGTGTAAGCCATTTTAGAACATTTGGTTCACTAGTGCATGTAAAAGTGACGACAAATGCGGGAAAACTTGAAGATAGAAGTCAGGAAATGATTTTTGTTGGTTATGAGCAAGGATCTAAAGCATACTGATGCATAGATAGTGCAACCCGTAAGCTGAGTATAAGCAGGGATGTGATATTCGAGGAGTCAAAGTCTTTAAGCTTCTTGGTGGACAATCCAGGTACTTCTATTTCTTATGAGGACTTCAATCTAGATATTTTCCAATCTACCGAAGAAGTGATTGAAGAACCAACCGAATTGCCTCAAAGTGATTCAATTCGGGATGGAAATTTAATTGATGAAGAACCTCTGAGATATAGATCAATTTAGGATGTCTATGAGGAAACGAACTTAATTTATGATAATTTAAGTCTATTAATTACGGAGGAACCCTGTTCTTATGCTGAAGTAGTGAAAGAAGAAGTGCGGAGAAGTGCAATGGCAGAAGAATTATCAGCCATTGAAAGGAATAAAACGTAGACATTAGTGAAAGCTCCACCTAGAATTAAACCCATTGAAGTCAAATAGGTATACAAAATGAAGAAGGATCAAATAGGGGTTGTAGTGAAGCATAAAGCTCGGTTAGTGGCAAAGGGATATTCTCAAAAATTTGGAATTGATTATGGAGAAATATATGCTCCTCTAGCAAGATTTGATTCCATAAGAATATTGATTGCAATAGCAGCCCAATTAAATTGGAATTTACATCACTTAGATAATAAGTCTGCATTCTTAAATGGAATGATTAAAGAAGACATCTATGTCATGCAACCTGGAGGATATGTGAAGAAGGGAAAGGAATCCTTTGTTCTAAATCTCACCAAGGCATTGTATGGGCTGAAGCAAGCACCTCGAGTATGGAATTCAAAGCTAAATAAAACCATGATTGATCTTGGTTTTAAAAGAAGCAGACTGGATACTGCTCTATATCATAAAGAAAGTAAAAAAGAAAAATTGCTTGTTGGAATTTATGTGGATGATCTAATAATCACTGGTCCAAGTGGTGAGCAAATCAGCAAGTTTAAAGAAGAGATGAAGGAAAATTTTGAAATGACAGACTTAGGTCTGTTGAATTCATACCTTGGAATGGAAATTAAGCAATCATCAGCCAGTATATTCTTAAGTCAAAGGGCATACTCTAATCATATTCTGGAAATGTTTAAGATGAGTGATTGTAATGCTATAAAAACGCCAATGGAAGTGTATCTAAAACTACAGAAAGAAACTAAAGGTAGACAAGTGAATTTGACTAACTTCAGGAGCTTGATTGGGAGTCTCCGGTATCTTATGAACACTAGACCTGATCTAACATATAGTGTCAGCTACCTGAGCAGGTTTATGGACAAACCAAGCTCAGAGCATCTCGTAGCAGCAAAGAGGATTCTGAGATACTAAAAAGGTATTGTGAATTTTGGTCTTTTGTACAACAGAGGAGACAAAGACATGAAGATCACTGGATACAGTGATAGTGACTTTGTTGGAGATATAAACGACATGAAAAGCACTTCAGGTCAAATATTCTTCATGGGAGGACTACCAATTACCTCGAATTCAGTGAAGCAACGTGTGGTTGCTCTGTCAACATGTGAAGCACAGTATATATTTGTCTCTTTAGTAGCTTGTCAAAGTCTTTGGATATCACGATTAAGCAGTGAATTAGTGTTAGTTAAAGAGAATTTAGTGAAGATATTGGTTGATAACAAATCAGCCTTGGAATTAACGAGAAATCTGGTTCATCATAGCCGCAACAAGCATATAGATACAAGACACCATTTTATTAGAGATTGCATTAAAGAAGGGATTATTAAGCTTGAATACATGAGGACAGAAGACCAATCAGCAGATTTGTTCACAAAATCACTTGGAAGAGTTAAATTTTGTGAATTTCGTGCAAAAATTGGAGTTGCGATCGTCGAAAATGTTACAGATTAATGGGGAGTTTGAAGAATATAATCTGAACCGTCTGATCATGAATAAAAGGCTAAGATGGCAACTGAGATATTAAGTGAAGAGAGGGAAATAAAGACCGTCGGATCCAGGGAGTTATAACGACGATTGAGGTGCCACATCATCACCTAAGCCATTATGTTCGTTACGGTGCTTACTTTTGTTTTCCTTCTTGTTTTTGCCTATTTTAGGCGTGTATGCAGAGAACTAAGTGTGTGTGCGAGTGAATTCAAAATCTATCTTGCTTTCTTTCTTCCTTCTTCTTGAATCCAATATTGGTGAGAGACTGTTATTCCGTGTGTAAGAAACCAACAAGTGATGGTGCACGTTATCGCCCTCGCATCCTACTCCGTCTACGACAGGTCGATCTTGTCTTCGCCGGCCACGTCCACACCTACGAGCATTCGCATCGAGTATCCAATATTGCGTACAATCCTCAAACAGGAAATGTTGCCGAAGTCACAACTGCGAGGTCTGATGGGAGATGCTCCAGCTCAGCAATGGTTACGGGCGTCAACGTTTCTCCGACTTCTTCGACGACGCCTTTCCTATTTTCTATTTCAGGTAGTTAAGAAGTAATCTTGAGCATTCAATGAGGGGAGTAAAAACGGTGCAGATGCGAACACGTCATGCCCGTCGGGAGCGGCTCGCGATGGCCGTTGGAAATGCCTTTCTCTCTCCTCTTGCTATTGGTCGGGTGTTTTATAAATTCACCCAACCTATTCGACAAAATGTATGAAGCAGAGCGAAACTTTTCCGAAAAATAGTTTAGCCTTTGATTTCTTGTTAATCTCTTCTCTCTCGATATCTCTCCACTATTCGATCACTTCATCATTTGCTTCGACACGACTCGACAAGTCAAATCAACTTATTCCCAACAATTGGTATCAGAGCTTGCGATCGATCTTCCGAAGAATCAAAATGGCGAAGAAATCTTCGGATGGAGAAATGGGATCATCAACGCCGTCGGATGGAGGAAGCAGGTATTTCCTCATCATCATTGATGACTACACATGGTTGATTTGGGTGGCTATGTTACAGCAAAAATCTGATGCATTTGAAGCCTTCAAGAGATTCAAGACTCTGGCAGAAATAGAGAAAGGAGTGAAGTTGAAAGCTCTTAGAACAGACGGAGGTGGTGAATTTACATCCATAGAATTCTCAAGCTACTGCAATAGCAATGGCATCAAGAGGGAACTAACTGCTCCCTACTCACCTCAGCAAAACGGGGTGGCTGAAAGAAAAAATAGGACAGTCATGTCCATGGTACTTGCTATGTTGAAGGCCAAAGATCTCCCAAAATAATTGTGGGGAGAAGCAGTAAGTACAACAGTCTATATTATTAGTCGATCACTTACCAAGAGTGTGCAGGGTCAAACTCCTCATGAGAAGTGGACTAGGAGGAGACCTTCGGTTGACCACATGAGGACTTTTGGATCAATCGTCCATGTCAAAGAAACAAAGGGTCATCAAAGTAAGTTAGACGACAGGAGTAAACCCATGATTTTCATCAGATATGAACTTGGTTCAAAGGCATATCGTTGCTTTGACCCGGTCAACTCTAAGGTGATCATCAGTTGAGATGTTATATTTAAAGAAGAAGAGAAGTGGACTTGGTCAATGCAAGGTGAAAACTCACTTTCACTCACCTTTCTACCTGATTTCCTCTCTGATCAGGGACTTGAAGACCAAATTGAATCGTCGGATGAAGAAGAGGAGGCCTCAACCGAAGTGACCTCCTCATCCAATGTCTTAGGAGAAATGCATTCTCCAAGATACAGGTCGTTGACTGACCTGTACTCTGAGACCTCCCCTATCACCCAAGATGAGGAAGCTCATCTACTCTCAGGTGAAGAACCTCTCACCTATTCTGAAGCTGCGTGTGAGGAAGTATGGATACGGGCAATGAGAGAGGAGATGTTAGCTATTGACAGAAATGATACCTGGGAATTGGTAACTTCCCCGCCCAATTGTAGACCAATTGGACTAAAGTGGATCTTCAAATTGAAGAAAAACCCACGAGGAGAAGTCATCAAATACAAGGCCCGGTTGGTAGTGAAAGGGTTACTCACAAAGAAAAGGGATAGATTATGATGAAATCTATGCTCCAGTTTTCCGGTTTGAGACAATTCGGATACAAATTGCCTTGGTAGCACTGAAGGAATGGAAGATCCATCATCTCGATGTCAAGTCAGTGTTTCTTAATGGAGAGATCAATGAAGTGATCTATGTAAAGCAGCTGGAAGGGTTTTTGGTCAAAGGGAAGGAAGGTTATGTTCTTTGACTCAAAAAGGCCTTGTATGGACTGAAGCAAGCCCCGAGAGCTTGGTATTTCAAGCTACACACATGTCTCATCTCACTTGGCTTCATCAAGAGCAACTATGAACAGTCACTCTACCTCAAACGATGGGATGGTGACACTTTAATTGTTGGTGTTTATGTTGACGATTTGATTGTCACAAGGTCAAGCTCAGATGTCATAGAGACATTCAAGATCTAGATGACTCAAGAATTTGACATGAGCAATTTGGGCTCAATCAGCTCTTATTTGGGAATCGAAGTGAAGCAAGGTAAGAACTTCATCTTTATGTCCCAAACGGCTTATGCACAGAAGCTCCTACAGCATGCCAAGCTTGGGGAATGCAATGCGGCTATCACTCCACTTGAAGCTAGAGCTCAATTTACCAATGAAGAAGGAAGGTCAACGATCAATTCCACTGTCTATCCTAGCCTAATTGGCAGTCTGAGGTATCTAACACACACACACGGCCTGATCTTCTATTCTCGGTGGGAATACTTAGTCAGTATATGGAAAATCCTACCAAAGAGCACTACAATGGGGTGAAGCGAATACTAAGATACATAAAGGGAACAGAAGACTTCCGTTTATTCTACAAGAAGGGAGACTTGAAGGGAGAACTAATCGGGTACAGTGACAGCGATTTTGCAGGAGATTGCAATGATCAGAAGAGCACATCCGGTCACATTTTCTTCTTTGGTGGGATTGCGGTTAGCTGGTCATCTAGAAGCATAGCATAGTCACTCTGTCCTCTTGTGAAGTCGAGTACATTGCTGCAACCTCGGCTACATGTCAAGCCGTGTGGATAAACCGACTAATTGGAGAATTGATGAGTAATGAAGAGACAAAGGTAAAGCTGTTGGTGGACAACCAATCCGCAATCACTTTAAGCAAGAATCCGGTTCATCATAACCGAACGAAGCACATTGACACCCGCTACCACTTCATTCGTCAGTGTGTAGAAGATAAGAAGATTAAAATTGCATTTATCTGAACGGAAGACCAATTGGCTGATATGTTCACTAAAGCTCTCAAAAGATTGAAATTTCAAGAGATGCATGATCAGATTAGAATTCGTAGCATTCCTATGAGGAGCTAGAGCATGGAGGAGATTGATGGGAGATGCTCCAGCTCAGCAACGGTTACAGGCGTCGACGTTTCTCTGGCTTCTTCGACGACGCCTTTCCTATTTTATGTTTCAGGTAGTTAAGAAGTAATCTGGAGCGTTCAATGAGGGGAGTAAAAACGGTTCAGATGCGGACATGTCACGCGTGTCGGGAGCGGCCTGCAATGGCCGTTGGAAATGCCTTTCTCTCTCTCTCTCCTCTTGCTATTGGTTGGGTGTTTTATAAATTCACCCAACCTGTTCGACGAAATGTATGAAGCAGAGCGGATACTTTTCCACAAATAGTTTAGCCTTTGATTTCTTCTTAATCTCTTCTCTCTCGATCTCTCTCCACTATTCGATCACTTGATCATTTGCTTCGATGCAACTCGACAAGTCAAATCGACTTATTTCCAATAAGGTCCACATGCGAGCTCACCTACAGACTCTTCAGTCAATGATCGATGAGAGTGGACGCGTCCCGACACCCACCTCTGCCTTCTCTTCACCCCGTTCAGGGGAATCTTACGACGTCAAGGCTATCACCATCAACATTGCACCTGTTTACTCAAAAAACCCGACGACGGGATATCTTCGGAGGAGAGATTCGCGAAAATACAAGCACTCACATGCTAATCTACACGCCTCTTGCCATCGGCTTTCTTACTTTCTGCAATAGCCCTACCATAATTTTGATCCTGTAATCTTCTCTAAAGACTTCCAAGAGAAGGGGTGACACTGTTCGCGGAAACGACGTTATTACGGACCCGCTACCCTGACAACTGGTTTCTCCTCTTCATCTTGTCGGATGAATGACAGAAGGCGCCAAGCTGGGTCAATAAGTCAACCAACGCGGGAACTAACCGCGACAACACAACATTTCGTCGTAACCTACACTCTTGTATTTCTATAAAATGGAAATGTGTAACAAAAAAAGAAGAAGTTGTTTTTGAATGAAAATTGGTTACCTTGGTCACGTTTCTATATGTGTTCATCGTTCTCCCCTGTGCTTCTCCCAAAATCACTCACTCCGAAGTTCTATCTCTCACAAAACGTTTTCGTGCGTCGTTCAATCGCAAAAACGCCAGTCAAACAAAATTTATAAAACCTAACTCACAAATATAAGATATAAAATAAAGTAATGTGTAAGTATCGGGTCGATCCACGAGAGCAGGGGTTGACTTTAATTGCAGAGTTGACTTGGTCAAACTTAGGTTTAAAAGGGTTTTTAAATAAGTGAAAATAAGAAATAATGAGTGGAAATGATATAAATAAACTAAATAAGAAGTTTTAAGAATTTAATTCTCGGATTTGACCGAGAAAAGTCAAAAGTCAAAGTCAAAGCATTGACTTTGACCAACAGTAGGTGTACTGTAAAATCAGAGAATCAAAAGGTATCACAAGATTATGAAAAATTCTATATTTAAAACTAGAGAGAAAATAGAATTTATTGATATAAAATTCGTGATTTTTGGATAAGAAATAGATTTACTATGAATTGTTGAAAATCAAATATCATAATGGAAATCTTCAAATTGACCAGTCAAATAAAATCCAAATCTTGCAATTTACATGTCAATGGAAATCTAAGAACCAGAGGAATCTAAAGAGACCAAAATGATCGAATTCTGATTTGTAAATTGAAAGTAATTGACCCCGAAAGTCAACACTTGACTTCTGATGAAAGATGAACAGTCCTCGGTCAAACATCAAATTGAAGGGTCAAATGAACTCGGAATTCGATGAATTTTCTATCCACGGAAAGCTGATGAAAATAGAAATCCAACCAAAATCAAGTGATTTGGAATTATAATCAGAGAGATATCCTATTTTCAAAATCAGAAATTTTTCGGACTGAAAATTGTGAAAAATGAAGAACACTATGAACTAATTTGCAAAATTAAACTTCTAAATCTAATAAAAACTCAAATTACCTCTTGATAATTGATCGAATCTCACTACTAACCCGATTGCCGCAAGAATGGGGCTTCAATTCTCGTGAATTGAAGTGAATTTGCTCGGATTCTTCCTCGTGGATGTTCGGAATTCAAGGGGAAAATTCGATGAAATCAAGAGATTAAATCGTGATTATCATGCTTCAATGGATGTGTCTCTACACACTTGGAAGCAGAGGATCACGAGAACTTAAGACCTTCCTCGAAATTTGCTTAATTTCTTCACGAATCGATCAAAAGTTAAAGACAAAGAGAGAATACATCGCTTTTAAAGGGAAATTTGGCCCAAAAATCGTGGGAAATTGATGCGGTCGTGGGGGCTGATTGGAGGGGTCGTGGAAGCGGTTTCAATTGAGGATGTTGTGGCTCCCGAATTGGCCATGAATTGGCCTTGGTTTCGCTTCAATCAGAGCCACGATCGCGCCGCGATCTGGCCACGATCGCGCCGCGATCTGGCCACGATCGCGCGTCGATCGTGATGTTGATGCTCAAAGGATTGTCGTCTGATTTAGTGGGAAGGGTCGTTCTTCTTGATTCCGCGATGGAGCATGATCGCTGCTCGCACGCGGTCATGGAGTTCTTCCACGAACCTTCCAAGCCGTTAGATGGAGATCAGGTAAGAAACGCGTGGTCCCGATCGCGCGATCACGCTTCCCTATCGTCGTCTGTCAGATGGAAATCTGACGCTCTAGCCGTCTCCACGAAGAGAAGAGGATCGCGCTTCACTGTGCCCGTCAGATCGCGATCGCGAGGAGAGTCCACCGCCAGCCATCTGATCAGTGAAGATCGCGATGAACCCTTGATCAAACCACGATGAAGATCGGGCAGTCCTCGTGACGCCACGTGGTGATCGGTGAGCTCTCCGATCGCAGTCACTTAAGGTAGAAATTACGCACATGCTTGATTTACGATCGCGTGGAGTCGGGTCCACGTGATCTCCGCCGTCTTGATGGAATCCGACGCGCGCTGTGTCGCCACGTGTCTTGCATAAGATAAGGTACCTGTGGGACATAGTTCCACACGGAAGCAGAAAAAGGACTTTCACGGTTAAAATGTGGGGTGCGGTAACGCATTTGCGTTACTGCCCCAATTACCTAACCAGGGCCCACTAACCCGTGGGCCCTCCATCTGCCAACCTCACCTGCCACGTGGACACGCGTGGCCTCCTGCCACTTGTCCGCATCCTGTGCGCCATTTGCGCCTCACGTGGGCCACCCACGGCCCTGCCACGTGGCCTCAGCGCCACGTCGCATCCGCGCGGTGGTCCCGCGTGCCACGTGTCAGCTCGCCGCCGGGCCCGCTCGCCACGTCAGCACTTGCAGGTATGTAATTTCCCTTTTCGCAATTTTAATAAATAAAAACACTTAAAAATTCATTTAAAAATTAAATAAAAATCGAAAAAAGGCCAAAAATTTCAAAAATTCATAACTTAAAATATACATTTCCTTTTTAATCCAAATTTTCTCCATACTATCACAAATTTCTTCCTTTTTAACATCATGTCATTTAAAATCTATTTTCAAAGAAGAAATTAAGATGAATTAGAATTTACTTAACTCATTTCTTACTAAATATTCTAAATCATAAATTCATCTTGAAATTATTCTTCAAAACATGCACTAAAGTCAAAATCATTCAATAAAAGAGATTAACTTCTATCAATTTAAACTTAACTTCTATCATCTATTAAGCATGAAATTATCCCTAATTTATGCATAAATATCAACTTTAGTGAAATGACATACCAATGGAGAAAATTCCTAAAAAGTATGATAACATGCATCATATTCTCATTAAATAAGCATGAATATGAGTTAATTAGGATAAGAATTTAAGTTATAAATGCATGTTATCAATCTCCCTTTCCCTTTCTCCCTCCCTTTCTGTCCTCTTTCATTCCTTTCAAAGTAAAAATCATCAGAGGAACTTACCCTCATCGTGTTGTGATCTTCAAGAGCATCCGCATCACGTCATCTTCGGGTATCATCATCTCTTCTCTCTTCCCGTGAAATAGTTCTCCTCTCATATCATAAGTCCAACGTTGACTGTTCTGAATTTTATCTCCTCTCTGTCGCGTGACTGTTATCCGAGAGCCCCTTTAAATATCCTCCTTATCTTATCATTTTAATAATCGAGTACTATATATATTACTATTCCTATTCATTACATTTATACTACCGTCTATCCTCGCCTTCTCTATTCTCTATCATCTGCCGTATATCATCTCTTCTTTAATCGCTATTACTATCATCCCTTCTATCTTCTCCGAGTATTCTCTTCTTTCTCATCTATCATTCTTCTTTCACAACCTTATTCATCCCATTATTCTTACATTCTTCTATCCAATTATTCTCTTCCATATACTCACTACTATATAATTTTAATCCATTATATTATCAATATTATTCCTCTCCACAGTATATAATTATCTTAACACTCAATCTTATTCCTTACCTAATATATAATATCTCCTACCCAAACCTCCTCTCTTTACACTCACCTTATCGTCTTTGCCATCATTATCTTCTCTCCTATTATTCCCCGAATTCTTCTCTACCATATCCTCCCTAAATTATAAACTGATTCCTCACTGATATCATTCATAGGTCCTCCATAAAATTGTATGATTATTTTATTTTAATATCAGTAGATATCCATATTATATCCCATTCATTTCTCCATCACTTCTTCATATTTACATCATCATATTCATACATATCATCAATTAGAAACATCCTACATCATATTATATAAATTAGTTTTGGAAGTTGATTGGTACGTTTATCTAAAATGATGTGAGAAAGGTATGTCTTCTCAGTTGTAGGTGAGGAAGGCTCCATTGGCCCACCTAATGGAACATAGACAAAGCTCAAGCAAACCTAGAATAAGATTTTCTATTCTCTTGAATTTTTACTCTTATATTAGCATTTTCTTAAAAATTACAAATTTAAAAGTATCAATGATGTTCAATCTAGATTTTGACCTTTTATAAATTAATATTAGACATTTAGAAGACATTATTCTCCACAAATATGATTTTAAAAATCACTTACTAATGGAAATAATAGTTAATCCATTTTGCCTTACTTTTACACCTTAGTTTTATCTTAGATTTTCTTAATTTAGGAGTAAATATGTAATAATAGGTATTTTATTTTTTTACTGTTATTTTTTATTTCTTCATTTTTTTCTTTTCAGCATTCTATTTTGAATAACCAACTTGATTTTTTTTGGCACTCAAAAGCAAAAATGCTCGTCACTCTCTCGTAGTTGATAAGCTCTCTCACTCCCTCTCTAGACGATGGTCCACTCTCTCTTCTAAAGACAATCAATTGTCTTCATCAGATGATGATCAGCCCTCCCTCATGACAACAATTGGTCCTCTCTTTTGACCTCAATCTCTCCCTCTCTCATAACAACAATCACAACTTCTGTATTAAAATAGGTTTTACTGGTTAAAAAATTTAATCGTGGTTATTGTTTTGATCCATTTATTTGTGGTGTTCCCTCGTGTTTAATGGAGGTATACTAGATTAATTTCAATCAGTTCTTAGGTCAATTTTTTCTCAGATATCAAGCTGATTTTTGGTTGAATAATCAAGCAAATTTTAATCAACTTTTAGGTTGGTTTTCTTATCTATATTTAAGTAGATTTGTGGTTACAGTCATTGGTTTCCAAAATAGAGACATTTTAGAGGGTATATTTAACTTGAAATATTATCATATTAAACTGATATTAATGCTTATTTTCTGTAATTGTTATGCATGTTATCATAGTTTTATGAAATTTTCTCCATTGGCATGCCATTTTACTAAAGTCCATATTTTTACATTATTTAGGGTTAATTATGTGCTTTATTGATCTTTGACCTTTTTCAAGGTCAAACAACATGAAATCAACCATTTTTCTTAATTTTATTTTATGATTAAAAGAAGAAATTAGAAGAAGAGAATGATGGGATGAATCATAAGTCAACTTCAAGGGGTTGACTTAATATTATTTTGAATTTATTAATTTTTCTTCTTAAAATTTATATTTCAGGTGGCATTGGATTAAATAAGAAGAAATTTGTGATCCAATGGAGAAGATTTGAGTCAAAAAAGACTTCTAGAAATGAAGTTATGAATTTCTGAAGATTAATTATTTTTCTGGATTTTTCAAGATTTTTCTGAATTTTTTTTAGAAATCAAAATCGCAAAAAGGGGGTTAATTTAGCACGGGACCTGCGCGGTGCTAACGTGGTAATGCAGACACGTGGCGACGCGGACACGTGGTGATGCAGACACGTGGCAGCACACCAGCCAGCCAATTAGACAAGCACGGACCCACGTGAGCACCTACGTGGAGTAGTGGCTAAGTGGGCTGAGTGGATTGGGCCCAATATCGAGCATAGTAAGGGAGGCATACTAGGCCCAATGGATTGAGGCAAGTTAATCATAAATCATTGTGAGAAAACGTTTGGAAATCCTTCCTTGAACGTCGAAATCATGACGAAGGAATCAGATAAATTCTCGGCAATCAAAGCAATTTGAGGCTCAATCTTCACATCAATCAAGTTTCTAGTGTGATTCCTTCGTAATCCTCATAATTTAGATAGTTTAGATTAGATTTATATTGGTAATTAGAGTTTAGGAATCAGAAATTTTGACATTTCGCCCAAATTTTATCGCGGATTTTTGCTGATTTCCGAACAAGGATTTCTCCCTAGTCTTAAATAAAATTTCTTCAAATTTAGTTTCATTGGATTCCTTGTCCAATCAGCTTTCCGTGGATATTTGATTCGTCAATTTTCATCAACGTTTGACCCTTCAATTTCTCGTTTGACTAAATAATGTTCAAAATCAATCCGAATTTGGGCGTTGACTTATGAGGCCTATAACTACAAATATAGAAGGTGAAATTGAATAATTTGGGTTTTTGGAATCCTCTGATCGTGAGCTTTCTATTCATAGGTGATTTCTAAATTTTGATATCATTTCACCTGTCAATTTAAGGATTTTGACCGAAACCTTTATTTACGTGATTTTCTATTTGTTGATTTTGGAAAAATCACAGTAAATCTAGTTTTTCTCTAAAAACCATGATTTTTATTTTAAAAATCTCATATTTTTCTCTAGTTTTTAAAAATATAATTTTTGTAATATTTTCTCACCTTTTTCCTTTGTGATTTTATAGAAAGTCAAAGGATGATCAAAGTCAACGCTTTGACCTTGACTCTTGACTTTTCGTCTCCAAATATTTTTTAAAATTCTTAAAATATCTTCTCTCATATATTAGTAATATTTTCATTGATAACAGATCGTTTTTATTTCTTAAAAACCCTAATTAGACTTAAGTTTGACCAAGTCAACTCTTTCGGTAAAAGTCAACTGTGATCTCTGTGGTTCCACCCGATCTCATTGTTGTACTTAATTTCTGATTTTTCAAATCATTGTGAGTTCAGAATTATAAATGTTGTTTGACAGACAATCGTGTGTTTCAACGACCACACTTTTCGTTTTGTCATTATCACAGGATTGACTGATCATGAATTGAGGACTAATTTACAAATGTTTTTAGTTCTAATATTTGGTTTGCTTTACACTTCATTCATTAAGCTGATTTTAAGTGTTTTCAAAATCTATTGAAAAAACATTTGATGTGTTTTCTTTATTGAGTAAAGGACTGTTTAGATTTGTGTTTGAAGTTACTCTCAAGTTATCTTATATGTTACAAATCAAAGGTAATTTTAAAGTATTTGAGGGATTTCTCATGTGAACCGGCGATATCCTCTTCTCGAGTGAATTCAGACAACATTCATTTGTCACCTTGGGCACGTCATTAATCATCTTAAACATAATAGGATCATCATTTAGATATGTTGAAGATCATTTTAGATATCTCTAATTATCTTATGCATAATTAAGACAGTCAAGCGCACGAACACTGAAAGTCAAATATTTCAGCAAAAAGTCAAGGCCAAAGGCAAACAATCAAAGTCAAAGATTGAAAGACAAAGTTACCCAACAAGGAGATTTCTGATCATCTATTTCTTGTAATATCTAGGGAGTTGACTAGATAATCAACTCGATTTGCATTTATTCTCTAACTTGAATAATGATGTGAGGTCAAGGTTGAGAGACCTACTTGAAGTCTGGGTGGATCAGTGATACGATCAAGGACTTCAAAGAGGCAAGCTGCCGGGCCAGCTTGCCTAGGTAACTAAAAGTTGCATGAAAAAGAAGGAAAAATCTAGGCAAGGAAATAATGAAGGCGTTGACTCAGCCAGATTTCTTCACAATGAGCTTGGCATTGGGAGAGGCTCGAACCACATGGACTAGACTGTAAGCAGAAATCTCACCGGCGTTAGAGCATTTGCTGTTGAGGTTGAGGGTAAGCTTCTTTAGAGCGCGAGCTTTGGTGAGGATGAAGGCTGTGAAGTTCATCTCATAGCGTTCCCCCATACAACCAGAGATGGTCACATACTTGAGGTTGCTTCTTATACTGCTCACACGTTCCATCCTCCACTGGTGTTCCTCAAAATTCAGTGATGGTGGAGAAGCTCCTTCGTAGTTCACCTCCCATTTCATTATCTTCTCTCGTGATAGAAAGACAGACAGATGAAGAGAAATTGAGAAAGAAAACAATAGCATCAACTGAATACAGATTGATAAGGAGAAAAGGTATAAATGAGAAAAAATATATAGAGGGAAAAATAAAGAAGGACGTAAGAACCGAGGGAGAGAATATTCTAAGCCCTTCATGAAAAGAGGATAGAGAGAGAGATACAAGATGGGAGGTTAAGTCTTTGTAGAGGAGATAATGGAGTCAGTTGGAGAGAGAGAGAGATAAGATGAGAAGGCATGAAGTATGGAGAAACATGTGAAACATGTGAAACAAAGCGAGGACGAGCTTTCATTTGAGAGAAGATGGGTAGATTGAAAAAGAAATCGGTATAAGACAGTGAGAAAGACGAACTATAAAATCTTTTCCACACTTACAAAAAGATTCAACTGCTCTAATGCAGGGAACTGCTGCAGAAGGGCGGCGAGGCAAAGAGCTTGGCGCTCCCACATGAGGGCCAAGTTGACATAGAGTCTCTTGAGATTCAGGAATGACGAACCCAAGTTATCCGGCTGCCGGCCAATTGATAGGCACTGCAAATCAGAGAAATCTATGTAAGGATGATGATGGCGGTGGTGGTGGTGGTGGTGGTGGTGGTGATGATGGTTGTTGTGGTGGTGATGATGAAGATGACGATGTTGTTGATGACAGTGGTGATGATGAAGAAGATGATAATGAAGATTGTGGTGGTGCTGGTGCTGGTCATGTCGATGAAGGTGATGATGATGATGATGATGATGATGATGAAGAACTAGATGAAGAAGATGATGATGAAGAAGAAGAAGTAGAACTTGAAGAAGTAGTAGACGAAGAGAGATTGTCAGACATCAACTTACGTCAACTGCGCCCCCGCGGAGGTGGAGGCACGCAACATTACTGGCGCTTTGAATAAGCCGTCTCAGCCCCTCCGCCGCCGCCGGGAAAAAGTGACGGCGTGTTCTGGGCAAGCAGAGGTAAACTGATCTCAGCTTTGGCGCCACAACTTTGTACCCGTAGCTCGGCGGCGACGTTCTCAAATTCAGCACCTCCAAATTCGGCCCGTCAATATCGATACTCCGCAAGTCGTCGTCTTGGGCGTCGTCTCGGCTGTGAAAGCTCAATTCTTTTAGGCTTTGCATCTCCTCCAGACGAAACCACTGGAGCCCCTTGCAGCCAATCAGCTCCAGATGCATCAGCTTAGGGCAAGCAGAAGTGATGGCCAGGAGCACAAAGTCGCTGACCTCCACCTCCACAAGGCGGAGATGAGTGAGTGAGACGCAGCCCACAAAAATCTGAGAAGGCAGCCATATGCATAGCGTCTGAGGAAAGAGAGAGCCGGAGCGGAGGTCCAGTTTGAAGAGCGATCGACAGAGAGTAACGAAAGAAGACGCGTCAGAGCCAGGCTGACGGCGCAAGTCGAAGACGAGCTCGCGTATGCCGCGGCGCGCGAGGGCCTCGGCCCAGAGTTTGACCCTGCTCTCTTCAGGCGCGGTGGCGGGGACGATGTGGCAGCCTTTGAGAAGGTTAGTTTCGTAGGCCAGGGCGCGGTCGATGGCGTCCAAGTCCAAAGATAAATAAGGCGGTAGCTTCGGCTGGAGGGGAGAAAAGGGATTGCCCACTAGAAGATGAGGTTGGACAGGGAGCAGAGAAGGGAGATGGCGCCAGCGCCGGGCCAGAGAGCCAGTGCGAACCGCCTCCATTGCGGGGAGACGGCGCAAGACTAGGAGTAGCAGCTCGTCCGACAGCTTGCTCAGCCTGTCTCGCCAGCAGCTGTTTACGCTCCTCGCTTGCTTCTTTGGTCTGGCACTCCTCTCTGCCGCCAGCAACACCATCGCTATCGAAGGAAGACGGAGAAAACGAGGTTTGGGAGATGGGCAAGATGAAGGCTATGTCGTCGGTTGGGTAGGCGATGGATGGGAGAGACCGCTACTGGTAACGCTCGAGACGACGGAGAGTGCAGGAGAATGGCGCCAGGAGGCGACGGGCTCTGTTCACGTATCGACACACAAATTTACCCCTCGCCTTTACATATTGCGTCGTACTGTCCGTGCCCGGGAAATGACCACTATGTCCAATGTAACGTTCGACACATCTTCACTGGGCATTCAATAGGCGATTTCTCTTTACATGAAATCTTGATTTCAAACGCCCGCTGGATTTGGAAATAAATCTAGAATAGGAAGAAATCTAGAGATTCGAGGACTGAGTTGGCTAAAATAACATGTTATTTGTCGCTCTAGAATTAAAACTTGAGTGAAACCGATGGCATAAAATTAATGCGTGAATCGAACCCTCCGGATTGCGCCACGTTAACTGCGATAAAATAAACAAAAAGATAGTCCCAAATGACAAAAACTAAGGCAAAAATCGTGTATATAAATAGTGAGTGTTAAGTGAGTTAGCGAAAATCCTGAAATGGATGCTTATCTCACTAATCACACCTGCACACACGCATACACACGTGTGCGCCACGTGGCTCCTGCACTCGTCCCCATGTGGTGACACGTAATACGCCCGCCATGTGAGCATTCATTAAAAAAACTAACTTTTTTTATGTTTTTTTCAATAAAAAAATAAATCTATGAAAAATTTAGAAATTTTCATAAAAAAATTAGAAAAATTTATATCTTTCAAAATATAACTCTAAATCAATCCAAATTTATTTTTGTTCGATCAGAAATTAAATAATATATTATTTTAAAAAAATTTAAATTTAATAAATAACAAGAGAATAAATTTTTTTACTTCAAAATTACTCTCATTTCTCTTAAAAAAATTAAAAACTTAGAAAAAAATAAATGAGTATATCAAAAAGTATTTTCTATTATTATTTAACATTAAAAACCCAATTATAATTTTAAATATAGATGCCAATAATCTATTCTAAAAATATATTCTTTAAAAATTATATAATTATCTCTAAAAATAGTGTATTTTAAGATTATAACTTAAAATTGCATGAAATGATATGTACGCACTCAAAGTAATATAACATGCATAAGAATGGAATGTTTTGTGCCTAAATTTGCATTAATAATCACATAATTACATTTAAAAAAATTTCATGTCATCACTCAACCATATCAAGAAAAATCTCATAAACAAAAAAATCTTTTCTTTCATTCTCTTTATCTCTCTTTCTCTTAAATAGGGATGAAATTGAAATTTTCTAGTAGTCATAAATAATTTGCCTCTCGATATATTGTTGGTAAAAACCCTCTAGTTCATGCTTAACAAACCCCTTGAGTATTCATTTATTTGGACCAATTGTTGTTCGAATATTTTGAGCTTTTTCATAGTGTTTCTTTCACTATCCTTGATGTTTCAATGCCTCCTGATTAGGGATAAGAAACCCATGGGAAAGGCACGATTTTAGATTCTATATTTATTTCCTTTGATATTGAGGTTTTAACCTCATTTTTTTTGTCCTCGTGCATCCCATTATCTCTCTTCTCTCTCTACTTTTTTCTATTGTTCTTGCCCAATCTACTAGATCTTGGGCTCAACGAAAATCTCTTTTTCTTTAATTTATGAATATAAATTTATTTAGTATCTAATTACACTCCATCATCCTTTTATCAATACTCATCTAAGCATCAAAGATCATGTTGTTTTAAACATAATTTTCTTTAAATTTTACCTTGACTCATCGTTATGCTAGTTTTAGTCTTTAATTTCATTTACTTGAGTATTTTCTTTTATACATAATTTGTGTTTCGAACAACCACATTTGTACACTGGTAAAATCACAACCCATTCACATGATGGGCCTTTAAAGCAAAAAAAAACGTCACAAAGACCACGATTCCAAGCCCCACTTTAACTCTCTATTCATCTTTCTGTCTCTTGGTTTCTCTATCTTTTCATCTCTTTATTATCAAATGATAGTGCCCATTCCTTTGCTTTGGCCTAATTTTCTCTCCATCTCCTTCAAGATTGGTATCTAGTTTTCCACATTCCAGTGATGATAATGGAAATTCTAAGTTCTTTCTATATGTGATTCATTATTTTTCTGATTGATCTAACCCATATTTTGATTAAAGAGCTTTTAGATAAAAGTATAGGGTCAGGAGAGTAAAATTGAAGGAACTTGAAAGATAGAAGTAGTAAGCGAGGAAAAGACTTTTAACAGTAAAGGGAGAGCTAATATTAAAAAGGAAATGAAATGAAAAGAAGGGAAGAACAATAACTAAATAATGAGTAACCATGACAGAAAATCATGTGTTAGAGATCAAGATCCACAATTATTCTCCATGGAATTCTTTTTAAAGATGTTTCACATGTCATGAGATATTTGTGCATTGAAAATTCTTGGGAATTTAACCAAATTATTGAGATAAAAGATTTTTCATGTCATTCTTCTTTAACTATGTTATTTCATTTCTAGTTACTTCGTCCTCAACATAATCATTTCTAAAAATTTCCAATAACTCTAAAAACATAAAATATCTTCATCCTCTTTGTGAAAAAAGTAATATTTTATCCAATAAATTGAGTTTAAAAAATTAAAATGATCATGTAATTCAACTAGTTTCAAATTAAACCAATGAATTTTAGACAAAAACTAGCCATGTAATCTTAAAGAAGAAGCCTTTGGCTTTGTCAAAAACTCCAACTATCAAAGCCCTAAAAGATTCCCAAACAGGATTGTATAGCATTTTTTTGGTTGAGGAAGTAAAAAGTTCATAAACATCTCAATGAAACATCATGGGAGACCAAACGATGAGAGAGAGAGAACAAGACAGAAATACACTAAGTACAAATAATAAACTCTATCTTCTCTTTCTCCATATCATTTATATTTTTGTATATTCCATCTTACGTCATAAGTATAGTATCCATTAGCCAATGTTTCAAGTTATGGTAATATGCATTGAATTAAATAGAATTTGCTCGTGCCACAATTTCTAAAAACACTCGATAAAATATGCCTAATTTAAAGATTTTCGAATCCATCATGAGCCTAATCCTATGTTAATGAAATATAACTTCAATAGTGCTTTAATGAAATTTACCTCGAATAAAATGATTAAAAAAATTGTTTGAAAAATGATCATTCTTCCACGAAACACTTGGTTATTTGCCATAAATGTAGTTGAATAGTTATTGAAATATATCATATCTTAACTTGAAAAACAGAAAAATTATATTCTTAATAATGCAATATTGAAATATATGTTTTATATATACATATAAATCCTCCCCCCAAGTGATATACCTTTTTCTCCCATATCTCCAAGGGTTTTCATATCCCTCAATCCATCTATGAAGTTGGGTAGGATGAAAATTACTGAAGTCAAAGTCAAAAGGTGATTTTATATAGCCAAAAAGACTTTGAATTGATTGAAATCTGCTAACACCTTCAAGGAGATGATGAGTCGTAACTCTATACTTAAGCTCACATCAAGTCAGATTAGGCATTCAATTTGAATATCAAACATTTTTTGAAAGTAACTAGGATCTAAATAATCACAAAATCAACTAAAAATGTAGCATATAATAATTGTAGATTCATAATTCAAGAATTATGAGTAAATGTAGAGATCATACCAACTTTCATCAACTCAGGCTTCACAAATGGTAAAGGGATATACTAATATCAATAAATTAGTAAATAAGAACAAGTTAATATAAAAGGAACTTCACATTGAAGCTCTCACATGATTAAAATCTCTTGGGAGACTAGTAAATTTATCTCAGAAAATAAAAGGGAAATAGTAGAGTATGACCAAACACAAATACTGAAATTCTTTGAAATCGAACATCTGATTCCTCTACAATGGCACTATGGAATGGTGGGATGAGAAAATTAAAAGATACACTAATTTATTACCATGGTTACACCACAATTCCTTTTTCAGGCCTAAATAAGAGAGAGAGAGAGAGAGAGAGAGAGAGAGAGAGAGATTGAGACCTTTTGGGCTTTCACACTCACTCTCAAGCGAGAGCATGGATACATATATGCATAATTTGAAGAGAAAAAAAAGGAAGCTAAAAACATATTTGACATTCTAGAGTGATGTCATGAGTGGTCAACAAAGGAGACAATCACTCATGAGGGAAAGTGAGGAGACGAGTGCATGCGATGTAATCAAGGAGACAAATGTGTGACGATGTTGGCATAACAATCGCTCAATCACAATAGATGACATAGCACCATAGATTTTAGTGGCATAGCACCAAAGATGTTGCTGGTGTAGTATCAAATATGCTGATGGTATAGCACTACAGGTTTCCATGTGGCTATGTTGGAGAGATATCAATGGTGAACCACTGTGGATGTCAATTGCAATGTAAGATATGCCGATGGTGTTAATGTGATGTGGGACCAAATAGGAGACTCCCTTAATTTCATCCTAAAACCATTAAAGGACTTCCCTTGACTTAAAATAATTAAAGGAGTGTTTTAAACAATTAAACGAGAGATACTTTTTAAGTGTTTTAAAGATTCAAAGTCAAGGGAACTCCTTTGATTGACCTTTTAAGTATGGATCTTAATCTATACAAGATAATAGGATCATCGATTCTTGGCGCCTTGATATTTTGAATGTTCAATTCAATGTATTCTGCTACGTTCAATGTTTTGATTAAATTTGCACTGTCTATCAAAAATTGTATCCCATTAAATTCTAGATTACATATGGTTAACCTTGTAAAAGTTTCAAACCCCTTGAATCTATCTATTCTCGAGTTTTAATGATCTCAAGACTTAGGTAAATTCAAGAAATCAAAAAAGACAAGAATAAGGAGAATTGATGATTTACAAGTTTAAGTTTGTTTTATTTAAGCATGTTTAGATTTTTATTTTAGGTTTATAAATGGCATGATATTATAAATATTTAACTTCCTAAATTTTGCCACAACTTTCATAAAAAAAAGGCCTAATATTTTGAAAGTTATGATTTTCTTAAGTTTTTCCTATTTTTCAAAAAAAATCTATATCTTTTAGAGTTATCTAGTGGCTAAATTTTGAAAAGGTGAGCCCACACAGGTTCACTGACATCATGGGGTGCTGTGGCTGCATGGGGATATGTGGCGCCACATGATGCGCAAGTGGAGCCTACAAGGGAAGTAATAGTTTATATATTATGTGTGCCTCACATGCCATTTCAAATAGTCTACAAAATCCATCATGTTTTCGATGTGGGACTAAGTTTATCTATTTTATCTTGGGACATATAGCATTGCAAGGGAATTTGATCTACATATTCAAGGAGGTTGTGAATCTTCACTTAAGGCCCCAAGGGAGGCATGGCAACACTCCAAATATGTCGAGCACTAGACATGGACCACGATCCCACTAATAATCGATATGTGATCAAGTTTCATCAGGTGGTCTACATTAATCGCATCTCTCTCTCTCTCTCTCTCTCTCTCTCTCTCTCTCTCTCTCTCTCTCTCTCTCTTGTTTTAATAGAAGGCATTCATTCTAAATGCTAGACTAGAACGGAATCCAAAAAGGGAGAATCATCTTGTGATGGACTTATCAAGCCATCTCATGTAATTTCTCTTTCTTCATAACTCCACTTAATCGAACATGAAGCCTCTGCCCACTAAAACAAATACTTGCAATTTTTTTGTGAGAAATTTCATGCCCTTAGACCTCTGTCCACTTGGATAAAGAGACGCCATTTTCATGCCCTTTAAGAAATCTTCACTCTCTTTGTATCTTTCAATTTGTCATCAACAATGCTAATTCTTTTATCATCTTTTTATCTTTATATTTGTCTTTATTATTAACAAATACTTTAAATAGATATCTCCGCGACTTAAACTACACTAGATATCTCCGGCAACTGTGGAATTCTGCTCCCCGCGGCTCATCGCTGATGGCCGGAGCAAATAACGCCGCCGCGGCCATAGATTGGCATCTTCGCCCGCCAAATCCCAAAAATCCCATTGTTTTCTTCGACGTCACCATTGGATCCATTCCCGCCGGGAGAATCAAGATGGAGCTTTTCGCCGACATCACCCCCAAGACTGCCGAAAATTTCAGGTAAATCTTCATAACCATTGCCCGAGTTTCTTCAAAAGTGTTTTTTCTTTCTGAAAACCAAGGTGGGCTTTTATTGGGCGTTCCTGGCCGTCGTCTTCGTGGTTTAGGGTTTTAATGTGGTTTTCGTGATGAACCATTCCTTGGTTTCTCTTTAACTTTTTTTTTCTTTTGTTCCAGGCAGCTCTGCACCGGTGAATTCAGGTGACTGTGCATGATTGAACTTGATTTTCTCAATTTCCTTAATTATTACTTTTTTTCCCAAATAGAAAAGCCGGGGTGCCCGTTGGCTTTAAAAACTGCCAGTTTCATCGAGTCATCAAAGAGTTCATGATCCAGGGCGGCGACTTCGTCAAGGTCCGCCGGAAAGATCATAAAAGTTTGATTTTTCTGCAGTGCTTGCCCAAATTTCTTTGTTTTTTTTCATTTTCCCGTGCTTAGAAATTATCATCTACAGGGAGATGGCAGCGGGTGCGTGTGTATTTATGGAAGCAAATTCGAAGATGAAAATTTCATCGCCAAACATACAGGCCCTGGATTGCTATCTATGGTAATTTGAAATTTATGCGGGTCCATGATTTAATTAGACTGCTTTAGTTTTTGCATGAACAAGTTCTGTGTTGGTGCTCGGTGCAGGCTAACAGTGGGCCGAATACGAATGGATGCCAGGTATCATGATTCATCATCATCGTTGAGAGAAAATGATCTAACATATGAATGTTGAATTAATATCGTTTTCTTTAAATTTTGAAGTTTTTTATTACATGCGGGAAATGTGATTGGCTAGACAATAAGCACGTGGTCTTCGGGGTAATTTCGCTCTCAAACTCGTTGATCTTCGTCTGTTCAAGCTTTTTTTCTAAAAATAGGCTTGATTATTTCAGAGGGTGCTCGGTGATGGACTACTTGTCGCAAGGAAGATCGAGAACGTCGCTGCTGGGCCAAATAATCGGCCTAAGCTGGCATGCGTCATAGCAGAGTGCGGTGAAATGTAGAACGACTGGTGGAATATATGCCCAAAATCGCCAATATTTCAGTCGATCAGTTGCTGTATCTCACAGATGAACAATGCTAGTTCTCTTCCTCTTTCTCTTTCTGCAGTGATATGTGTTCTTATCTGCAGCAGACATTCATCGTGGGCTCCATTTCTTGGTAACATCTTGATCATGCTTACCTTCTCTCTCTTTGTAGTTACATAGTTTTGTATCTCTCTGATGCGGTTACCACTGCGTAATCAAGGTCAGGATAGGACACGGAGGGAGAGGGTAGGGATAGGGAGATCGGAGAAGGAAAGGAAGAGAAAGTATCGGCAAGAGGAGCTAGGCCTTTCTAGTCCGCACGGGCACTTAGTTTGCCTTCTCAGCAATACGTCGGGAGTTCCAGATAACACTCCAGTCTCTCTCCCCTATTCTGGCGGGTAGTAGATAACCGACGAAGGCCGAAGGGAGCTCTTAACATAAACACTTCACTCTTATCAACTTTCACACCAAAAGGGAAAACACCAAAAACTGTCCTTTCTCGCTAACCGGGGTTCTCTATTTATCCCTGCTCTCCCAACGCCTCTCCCGCACTAAAAGTAGACGTACTCCGATGCGCGAGTCGGTTTGGCAAAGCGTCGGGGACACTCTGTACGTTCTTCTGCCCCGTCGTCGACGTCGAAGTTCGTTTCTGTGGGGTTCGTCGTTGGGGCGTCGGCCGTTACGCCCTTCCTGGGGCTGCGGGACCCATCATCCTCCTCGGGGTCCAAAAGACTCGACTCAGTCGAGTCGGGCGGTCGGCCTGGCTCCGTGGGAACCTCCAAACGTCCCCGGTACGGCACTAGATCACAAATGTTGAAGGTCGACGGAATTTTCCAGTTGGGTGGGATGGCGATGTCGTATGCGTTAGCATTGATTTTCCCCCGAACCTAGAAAGGACCGGCTGCACGCGGATGGAGTTTGTGCGCGTTCTCATTTGCGTAGCGTTCGGGACGAAGCCGGACCATGACCATGTCTCCCACTTGAAATTCACGGAGGTGGCGGTGCTCATCGACCGCGGACTTGATCTTGTTGTTGTATGTTGTGAGTCTGTCATATACTTGTCGATGGAGAGCCGCTAGATCGGTGGCAAATGTGATGGCTTCGGTGGAATTGGGGCCTGTGTTTGGAAGAGGAAGGAGGTCGACCGGTAGATTAGGATTTCGACCTGTGTTAATATGGAAGGGGGAGTACCCGGTGGCGCGATACTCGGCGCCGCGGAGCAGTTCATCCCAGGATGAGGTGTTCTCTTGGACGAGGCACCGTAAGATATTACCCAGCGTCCGATTAGTTACCTCTGTTTGGCAATCCGTTTGTGGGTGGAAAGCCGTTGAAAATTGAAATGTCGTCCCCATTAGGCGCCATAGAGTCTTCCAGAAGCTGCTGGTGAAGCGGACATCCCGATCGGAGACGATGCAGCGGGGGATGCCGTGGAGACGAACGATCTCATTGAAGAAAATTCTGGTCGTGTGTGGCGCATCCGTGGTTTTGGCGCAGGGGAGAAAGTGAGCCATTTTACTAAAACGGTCGACAACTACCAATATCGAATCTTGTTGCTTCCGAGTGTGAGGTAAACCCAGGACGAAGTCCAAACTAACCTCTTGCCAGGGGTAATCCGGAACCGGAAGTGGCAGGTACTGTCCGGGCGGTTGTTTCGTCATTTTTCCCACAATGCAGGTCGTACAACGACCAATTAGGCGGCGAGTATCGCGGCGGAGACGCGGCCACTAATATCGTGCTTCCAGGGCGTGGAGAGTCTTGGTGATGCTGAAGTGTCCGGCGGGTCCCTCCAGTGCAACTCCAAAATAAGAAAATCTCGGGTGGACCCTTCGGGAACGCAGAGGCGATCATGGTAGAAAAGAAACCTCGCCTCCTTGCAGTAGCCATCGGGTGTGGTCGTATTGTGTGAAGTGCTTAGCCAGGCCTTCCGGAAGTCCAGGAAATTATCGTAAAGAAGTGGAATTTGGTCGAACCCGGTGATCACCGCCGGTGATATTTGGAGAGCGTGCTGACGGCGGCTGAAGGCGTCGGCGATCTTATTGTCGCGGCCGGGTCGGTGACGAAGAGAGAAGGTGTACTCTTGAAGAAATTCCGTCCAGCGGCCGTGTCTAGCGCTTAGCTTTTTCTGGGAGTGGAGGAATCGGAGCGCGTCGTGGTCGCTGTAGAGAGTGAAGTCTCAATGTAGTAGGTAATGCCTCCAAAACTTTAATGCTTGTATGACGGCAAAGAGCTCCCGGTCGTAATTGGAATAGCGTCGTTTGGCGTCGGTAAGCTTCTCGCTGAAGTAAGAGGCCAGGTGAGCGTCTTGCGACAGTACGGCGCCGACTCTCGAGCCAGAGGCGTCGGTCGATACGTCAAACACTCTGGAGAAATCCGGTAGCCAGAGAACTGGGGCGGTGGTCAAGGCTACCTTGAGCTATAGAAATGCGCGTTCAGCGGCGGGATTCCAATCAAACTAAGTTTGCCAAAAAAGGTCGGTCAATGGAGAGGCGATGGAGCTGAAATCTCGGACGAATTGCCTGTAGAACTGGGCTAATCCATGGAAGCTCCGAATATCGAATAAAGATTGCGGTGTCCGCCAGTCTCGGATGGCGGTGGTCTTGGCGGGATCCACGGCGATGCCTGCTGCTGATACGACGAATCCCACATATGACACGGATGTCTTCAGGAAGGAGCACTTAGTTAGGTTGGCGTATAGCTGCTCGTCTTGTTACTTGGCGCAAACCGCTCTGAGGTGTTTTTGATGTTCGGCGAGAGAGCGGTTGTAAACGAGGATGTCGTCGAAGTATACCACCAGAAATTTTCCCGCGAACGACCGGAGTACTACATTCATTAGTCGCATGAAGGTGCTAGGGGCATTAGAGAGCCCGAACAGCATGACCAGCCACTCATAGAGCCCGGTGCCCGTTTTGAACGTCGTCTTCCATTCATCGCCCGCTCGGATTCTCACTTGGTGGTAGCCGTTTCTAAGATCCAGCTTGGAAAAAATTTCCGCTCCAGCTAGCTGATCCAGTATATCATCAATGCGTGGGATAGGAAACCGATACCTGACTGTGATGTGGTTGATTGATAGGCAGTCGACGCAGAGGCGCCATGTGCCATCCTTCTTGGGATCCAGGAGGGCGGGAACAACACAAGGGCTTTGGCTCGCAGGATGAGGCCGCGGTGCAGCAGGTCCTCCACCTGCCGCTGGAGTTCGGCGCTCTGCGTGGGGTTGAGGCGGTAGTGGGGTAAGTTAGGCAACGTAGATCCGGGGATGAAGTCGATGAAGTGTTGTAACGATCTGTCGGGAGGTAGTGTGTCGAGCGATTCCTTGGGAAAGACGACCGCGAAATCCTGCAGAAATTCTGGAAAATTATCCGAGATAGTGTTTGGTATCTTGGTACGGACTTGGATTGCCCACATCGGGGCGTCTTCCGCCATGTCCTTGAGGAACTTCCGCGCCGAGACTACCCCGAGGAACTGGGGGACTTGAAGTGGGGTGTCGGGGACTTCTGTGGTCATCGGTGTGTCCCGGAGTGATGGTACGTAAGGTTCCCAAACCTGCTTGCTACCCTCGAAGAAGAAGGTGCAGCGGTTGGTCCTTCCAAGCTGCGCGACATCCCGAGTAGCACACTTCCCACACCCATCGGTAGGATATCACACCAGATATCCTCGCGGTACCCAGCCACCTTCAACGGTACGACACATCTTTTGGTCACAGCTAGGAAGGTCTCGTTAATCCACGTGGCTTTGTAGGGTCGGGGATGAAGTCGAGGTTGGAGGCCGAGCGCGAGGACTGATGCTGCCGCGACGGCGTTTACTACGCTCCCGCTGTCCACCAAGATTTTGATCACGGGTGGAACTGATTTTTGAGAATGTCGAAAAATATAGATGAACGTAGGGGATCTTTGAGGTCGGGCACAAAATCTTCCCCCGTCGGCAGCTCCGACATCATTGTACCAAGGGGCGCGGATACGGCGAGCGAGTGTTCCTCGTTTGTCAACGGCCGTAACTCCTTGATGATGCAGCCGATGATGGTATGGGGACCCCTCAAAGGCTTGGGCGAGTTCTGGGTCGGCTTCATAAATTTCAGCAATGGTTTCTTCCTCGTTTACAGGTGATGAATGGGCGTCCTCTTGAATTTCGACCAGCAGAGCGCGAGCGGGGCAAGAAGTCTGCCGGGGAGAGGGGCATTGTGATGCAAAATGACCCTCACCCTTGACACTTGTAGCAAACGACGCGGGTTCCGGTATTATTTGAAGACGTGAGCGGAGGCCGTGGTCGCGTTCCACCTTGGTTCCTCCCGACGGGTGACTGATCATTCGATGAAGGGATGCTTGTTCGGTTTCGACGGCGGACCGAGTGGAGCGCCGAGTCGACTCCCCGCATTGGTTGTTGCGGTAGTCGGTGGAATCATCGGGGTCGATGAGGGACTTGGAAGGAACAGACGAGATGGAGGGGGAGTGATCTGCGGGGTAACCGGGTTTTGAAGTGTTGAGAGGGGGTTGCGAGGAGCAGTTGGGGCGTACCGGGTGTTCTCCGGGGTGCGATCCAGGGGGCGTGGCTTTTATGAGCGTGTGTAGCGTACAGCTCCATGTTGAGGGTGTACCGGTACGCCTTCTCTAGTGTGGAGACCTCCTGCAATACCAATTCTCGTTGGTATTCCGGACGCAACCCGGCCCGAAAATCGGGCAAGCGTTGCCATGGGTTCCTCGTCAATATTGTTGCGGATCATTAAATCATCAAATTGAGCTATGTAGTCGGCTACCGTCCCCTCCTCTTGGCGAAGATGTTGCCATTCATCGATGATCATGGGCCGGTAGCAGGCGGGAATGTATTTCTCCCGTAGGTGGCTTTTCATTTCTGCCCAGGTCGTGATCATTGGATCGTGGCGACGCTCCGTGGTGGCTTGTAGGTTGCGCCAGTAGATTTGAGCCTGCCCGGTGAGTTTCATCTGAGCGAATTAGATCGGGCGACCCTCCGAGAGCTGATACCAGTCGAAATATTCATCGAGCCCCACCTCCCAATCCATATATCTCTTGGGGTCTAGTGAGCCGTCGAAGGCCGTGACCTCCGAGTCCCAATCCTTTCTTTGCTGCATCCCACTGAGGCTCCACCTTTGCTTCTTCGAGGGCGGGTGCGGTCGGAGAGTCTACTCTGAATGCGGTTGCCAGGGGAGGGATTTCCGTCGACTTATTAGTTTTGAGTTCTAATAGTTGTGTCATGAGGAACTCTATCTGCGTCTTTGTTTCCTCTTGACCCGGAGGATGGTTCTTGCCTAGTCAGGTATGTCGTCGGGGAGCGGAGGAGCACTGCCTCCCGCACGGGATTCAGTTCCCGATCGGGTTGACATGATTGTTGCCGTTCGGCTCTGATACCAGTTTATGATGCGGTTACCACTGCGTAATCAAGGTCAGGATAGGACACGGAGGGAGAGGGTAGGGATAGGGAGATCGGAGAAGGAAAGGAAGAGAAAGTATCGGCAGGAGGAGCTAGGCCTTTCTAGTCCGCACAGGCACTTAGGTTGCCTTCTCGGCAATACGTCGGGAGTTCCAGATAACACTCCAGTCTCTCTCCCCTATTCTGGCGGGTAGTCGATAACCGACGAAGGCCGAGGGGAGCTCTTAACATAAACACTTCACTCTTATCAACTTTCACACCAAAAGGGAAAACACCAAAAACTGTCCTTTCTCGCTAACCGGGGTTCTCTATTTATCCCCGCTCTCCCGACGCCTCTCCCGCACTAAAAGTAGACATACTCCGATGTGCGCGTCGGTTTGGCAGAGCGTCGGGGACGCTCTGTCCGTTCTTCTGCCCCTGTCGTCGACGTCGAAGTTCGTTTCTGTGGGGTTCGTCGTTGGGGCGTCGGCCGTTACGCCCTTCCTGTGGCTGCAGGACCCATCACTCTCTCTCTACCCGCCAGTCAATGATCAGGCCCCTACCGTTACTTTTTTTCAATATCAACTGAACTGTAATAAATGCGAAATTGGAATCAGATGTTGGATTATTGGCCATATCAGAAAGATGAAATTCTTCAGTATTTCAAGCGGGCAATCACCTCAGCCAGATCTCATCCAATACTCTCTCCCCTCCACAAACTCCTTCACTGTACATCAACTCCCTCAAAGAACAGCTGTCGCGTCACCCGCCAATCGAGGATGAAGGTCAGCGCCAATCGAATAGAACCCCAAAGCCATCGCTAGACCTTCGCACGAGACGACGTTCCGCGAACCAGTCTGACGAACCCTAGGAAGCTCAGCTTCCCGTCCGAATGTCTTATCCAGTCTTGTAGCACCACGTGCACGGGCACCGACGGACTCAGACCCAGCTCCTAAAAAGTCAATTGATTTTGTCATTGAAGAGTAAACGCGGTTACATCGAGTAAAGTCAATGAATCTTACGGAGGCGAGTTCTTCGATCATTATCGGTCTGTTCCCCTCCTTCTCGAAAAAATCATAAGCATGATGGGCCCGTTGATCCCAGCCGTCAGACCCCTCCAGTAAATGCACGCTGATTGCCGCCGCCGTAAACTCGTCAAAATCGATCTTCCTGTACTGGAGCGTGCTGACCTGGCAAAGACAAGAGGCCACGTCATCAAAAACACTGACACGAGAAGGCGTTAATCAGGATTCCTTTCTCCATACCATGCTGGCGAAATCCAAGACCCTAGAGTCCTTCATCGCGTCCGTCGAATATTTCACCACGGCCTGCCGAAATTTTCGACCGTCGGAACCAGAAATATCGAGCAATAACTAAATGACGGTAAACGAAAATTACTGTTACCGCTTTGAAGCTCTGCAGAGAGATGAAGCCGTTCTTGTTCGGACCCAGAATAGAAAACTGCTCGCGCATGAAGGAGATCTCATGCGGCATCAACGTTCTCGCTAGAGCCTGTAAAATTCAATGAAAAATAAATAAACCAATAATTAATTACTCAAATAAGAAAATTCGTACCCTCAAGGCAGCTTTCCGGAGGGAAGTAGTGCATATGAAAGATTTCACGTGCCTAAAAATAGAAATATCCAGATGAATCCTCGCCTCCGGGGACCCACATAGCCATGGATGACCTGCATCAGCCGCCTGTTAGAGTTGAGTAATTTTTTAAAAATTGGGAAATTTTACTCTTACAGAGAGACTGGGAAGCCGTCATTCTCTTGCGATAATCTTTATTGAGCAGTCTTTTAACAAAATCTTTGGCTTCGGACGAGAGAGAAGGCCAAGGGTTCCTCCACAAAACTGGGATCCGCCTTGAGAACGACCCGGAAGATAGCGGACTCAGTTCGGGCCCAGAACGGACGGCTCCCGCAGAGGAGAATGTAGGCGATCACGCCGATGCTCCACATGTCGGCTTCTGCGCCGTACGAACGGTGGAGCACCTCGGGAGCCACGTAATAGGCGCTACCCACTATGTCGTTCAACCTCTCGTCTGTGGCGAAAGGGTTGAGTCAACGTTTTCAGTTCTTTTTGACCTCTGGGGATTTTGGGGGATCTAGGGATCGGCTGACCTGGTCTCACGAAGTCTGACAGGCCGAAGTCGATCGCTTTCAGAGGGGCTCTATCCTCCTTGGTGGTGAAAAGAAAGTTCTGGAAAAATGGTTCGGGAATAATGAAAATTTTAGCTTTGGGTAACTGTAAAAATTTATTTTTTTACTGATTAATCGACCTCGGGCTTTAGGTCCCGGTGCACGACGCCCTGGAGGTGGCAGAAAGAGACCACGTTCAGAATCTGGATGATGACGACCTTCGCGTCTTCCTCGGAGTACTTCCCGCCCCTGGAAGATGAAGATTTAGTGGGCACAATCCTGACCGTTGTTTTTAAATCTCTCAGTGAGAATCGTATCTGAATTCCACTGAGTGGGGAGACAGAGAAAGAGTCATAGAGGCCAGAGAGCAGACAGGGCCGCAGAGAAAGGGGGAGAAAAAGAGATGAAGAGAGATATAGAAAGATAAAGAGAGAGGAGAGAGACGAATATAAAGAAAGAAGAAGAGAGATATTGACAGAGAGACAGAGACGAGAGAGGAGGTGGGTGTGCGTACCTAGCGATAATCCTGTCTAGAAGTTCGCCTCCTTTGCATAACCTGATGCACAAAAAGTCAAAAGAATTTTTAAGACGTTTATTTGAACAATTCAAGAAATATTGAAGTTTCCGTTCATTTTCCGTGAACGAGGATAAAAATTAAGTACAGTTGACTTTTGATTTCGTTTCTGAGCAGTTCAAGATTAAAAATAAGTATTTCTACTCTGCCAACAAGGGGAAAAAATACGGAGATCTAATAGATTTCAAATTCGTCGGGAAAAAACGGGTTTACTCCATGACGATGTAAACGTTTTCCTGATCTTCGCAAGCATCGTAAAACTCCACTAAATTCCGGTGCCCAGAGAGAGCTCTCAATATTTTCACTTCTCGACGAACATCTTCGATCGCGATCGCCGTGGTCATCTGTCAAATTAGTATCACGTTTATTACTCGAAATTCCCAATCTATTGAATATGGAACACTTAAAATCGAAATTCTAGGGTTTCGGGGATCTTCGATTCAATTTCCAGAATAAGGTATACGTTTCTTCGAAGCGGGTGCATAAAAAAATCCATGATTTATCGACGAGCGGATTGTTCCCGGAAAAATGTTTTTTAAAAATTCTGGGCAGATGAAAGAAAATAAAGCATAAATTTAGGGTTTATGGGATCGACCTTCGATTTGGGTATAACTTTCACGGCAACTTCTTGTCCTTTGAGTTCTCCCTTCTTAACCAAAGCAGAAGAAGTGTACCCGAAATGTCCACGACCCACTTCTTCTCCCAGCTCATACTTGGAAAAGAAATTCTTAGAAAAGCCGAAGCTTTTATCGAGCCCTAATTCAGGCTCCGATCCTTCAGGAATTGAAGCTCCATTAGGTTTAACAGATCCGTGGCGGCGCGCGAGCAGCGCTTTGAGGTGCTTCGCAGGAGATGGAGGAGGGAAAGGGCGCTTGAAGATCCGCAGGGGAGTTGAATTTAAGCTCGAATTGGCTGGGGAGCTTTTGTGAGAGATCCAGAGAGGACTTGGACTGTAAAAAGGGAATTTTGATTGTTTTGGGGTTTTGGGAATTGGGGGGGCTTCCTCAAAATTAGGGTTTTTTTCAGGCTCCTTGTCCTTGGAGGAGGTGCTCGGAGGAGGGCTTCCGGGGGGAGGTTTTCCGTAGCAGAGTCCCATGGAGATGATGAGAGAAAAGTTTAGATGGTGGGTTTAGAGAGAGAAACTGGGATCTCGAAGGTGGACGAGCGAGACAGCATCTCTGCGGGTGAGGTGGGTCTGATCAGAAGAAGCAAGGACAGAGCTTGAGGAGAGAGAGAGAGAGAGAGTTGTAATGAGAGATCAGAGAAAGCCCACGTCCACAGTTGCGCAAGGATCTCAAGGAAGAAAAGGAAAAAAAAAAGAAACCTCCTTTCCCGCTTTCCACCTTCCCTTTGGTCGTCTCCGCGAGAGCATCTGTTCTCTTCTTTACGGCACCATAGAGATAGAGAGAGAAAGAGAGAGGAAATGGTCGCACAACTCAAATGCTCGAGTCGCCCACCGAGGGGTTTGATCGCACAACAGCCTGTGACCTGTCCCATTGATCATCTACCCCGAATTAAAAATGAGAGAGAGAGGGAAGGTCTTGCACTCTTGCCTGTCTTTCTCTCTCTTATTTCTCTCTCTTACGGACTCTTCGGAAGCTAAGCTTCTGCTCACGCGTTTATGATTTTCCCGTATGAGCGAAGAAGAGAGTTGACCAGCTGCCTTCCCGCCTCTCTCATCTGACAGCGATCTGCGGCTCAACATAACTACCACCGCTTGCTTGCCACGGAAGAAAAACTTCTAGAGAGAGAAAGATCAAGCAGCCGTGCAGAGAGATTGAAAGAAATATATTTAGAGAGAGAAATAAAGAGCCAGTCGTACAGAGATGTAGAGGAAAAGGAGAGAGGTGTAGAGAGAGAACGAGAGAGGCTCGTCTCACTGTTCGGGCATCCATGGCTAATCAATTCCAGGGAATCTCTGGGAGCTCGCTCCTGCCACGGACATGCACCCGCTTTCAATAGAGGTGGCCCCATGAATCAGAAGGTAGAGCGAGAAGCAGAGGGCCAGAGATTTAGAGAGAGAGAGAAAAACAAATTTCAACCGAATACGAATAACAAATTTAACTCGTCGTCAATCGTCATCTATCGGGGAGAGGAGAAAATAAAATTACTCCGTGCGGTGTCTCGCACGTGCGGATAATTTCTTCACGCGTGCGACCGGAATAGTCAGAGGCGCACGTAAGATGGCGGGCTACAGTTTTATTTATCAAATCGAGGCCCAATAAGCGCATCTTTTAATGCCATTAGAAGTGGCATGAGCTCAGATTGACTTTTCGCCTTTTGCTTTAAATGTTTCTTTATTTTTGGCATACGTAGTCTTTTCTCTCTCCTCTTTCTCTCTCTAGAGCCACAGTGCGACGTTAATGGGCCGTACGAGAGGCACAAAGCCCATTGTGACAGTGGGCCCTCCGTCATGCACAGTGCAGAACGAGAGAGACCCGTGAACAACTGTTTCGTCTGAGGAAGGGCTTCGATTAAATAATCCGTGAACCAGGAAGATTTTAGAAATAATTTTTAGGATAATCTAGTAATTTTTAAATAATACGTGACTAAGACGGGGGAAATAATCTAGTAATATTTTCCCGACGATGAAAACGGCGTCTCGCCGGGGATATCTTCCCGCAGCGGAATCATTCTCTCTGACATGACGCTTCTGTAGATAATCCAGGAATTACGAATATTTATATTGTGCTCTTTCTTGGGGAGATTAATAAAATAGCCGAGAGAATGAACGCGGTTATCGAGGGAGCATATTCTACGCGTCTCTCTCCCTCTATCTCTCTCTTTTTCAAAAACGAATTGGACTGAGATTCCATTTCCATGGAGTCTCGTATGGCAAATTTTCATGCACCGTATTGTTCGAATTTTATTGAAAAATCATTGTATTATGATCTGATGCTCGTCATTTCTTTTCAATGATTCAAGGAAAATAAGATTAGTCTAGGGAATTTGTTTTCAGGAGTTTTAATTAAGTAGATTGAATATTTCTTGATTTCCGGATTTTCATTTTCCTTACAAATATTTTCATAAATCGCAGAGTTTAAGAGATATTTTATGCATTTGCTTTATTTTATCCATCGATTGAAATGTATATGTTCATTCCATGTAAGATTGACACTGAAGTAGCTGAACTCCATGCGCGTATTCATGTTCAAAACATGATTATCCAACTCAAAACTATGATCTTCGTGAAGCTCCTTGGCAAATATCATCGGACTGGAATATCTGAGAGAGGCACAGCTTTATTATTTTATTCGGGAAAATAACTCTTGATCGTCAAATTATACATGAACATACTCATGGATTCATGAACATAGGAACAATGGAATATACATGATTTCTAACGTGGTATCCAAATTTATAATAGTTATTTGAAATTCATCAAAAGCGTATGAATCAAAATATTTGTCTGAAAACAGTAATGGTGGATATGAAATCAATCTTCAACGTATCATCATTTGGGTATCAGCCAAATCTTCAATGAGTTGTCTTTTTTCAAGCTCATTTAATTTCAAAAAAGGAATAACCATAATTGAATTTTATAAGCATGGCAAAGCTATCTCCCAAGATTGTTTTCTTCCTCGGTATCTCCTTCGTGCACTCGAGCTCCAAAAAAAATTCTATCTTTCACATACAAAAAAATTCTAGCCCTACTTTGACTTATTGATGGAGCATAAATCAATCTTCTTAAGATATTTGAGATTCTTGATTCCTCCATGGATCAATAAATAAATAAATAGAAATAAATTATCCACCTCGACGAGTCATCAAATGGTAAACATGGAGCTTGGGGTGTGATGAATTGAGAATCACAAAAAAAAAAATCTATTGGAATATTGATTATGATTTGAATGTAATCAACAAAGAAAATGAAGGTGGTCGGAGTGCATGGAAATTTATAAACATTAACGGGAAAAAAATGCATAAGCGAGGAGTCAAAACTTCATTAAAAGAAGGTAGGTTTACTGTAGCTATTGATATATTTAATTATAATTGAAATTTATGAAGAAGGGTCAGTGTCCGCGGCTCGGGGCTCCAGTTGGTCCGTGGTCCGGTCCGTCAGAATCCCTTCAAATTAACGTCTTGACAGCGAAATCAAACAACTACTCAACGCATCAGTCGTTCGTTGTTGATCCTTAAAAATAAAAAATATATAAAACGAAGAAAAAAAAGAAACAACTCACGTCTCCTTTTTCCCCGGTGCTCGCGCCTACCTCAACTCCATATCCCTCTACCCGGCGTTCCGCTGCCGGCAGTAGCCCTCTCTGTCATTGTTTCGGACGGTGGCAGCAGTGACTCGCATCGCGGCCACTGCATATGGCCGCGACAATGACTCGTGGCATGGCTAAAGATGGCGGCATGAGTGACTGTAGCTGCCGAGGCTGATGGCGGTGACGTAGACCTGCGTCGGCACCGCCGTAGATGGTGGTGTCGGAGAACTTCTCCGCCACTAAGGAAAAGGTCAATGGGGTTCACCGGATTTCCTGCTATTTCAAGGGCAATTACTAAATCCGGGGGTGGGTTTAAACCACGGTTTGTGCCACCAAACAAACCAAAGAGAATCAGATAGTTAAATAATATCATACACGCGTAAAATAATCTAATCTGGGAATTTTATTCATGTGCAGGATAACTAATCAGTAGTTTATTTGGTAAACCAGAGATATTTATATCCCTAAAATGTGAAGTATTTTCAGGATTTGCTTATGCTCAAGAACATGTATATTTCCACAAAGATGGCATTATAATCATATGATAAAACTAATGTCATGGCATGTTTATACAATCATAACATGATAAAAATGAGTTCCATGGATTTAATCTCTAAAATAATTTAATTTAGGACAAATTATATTGTTTAAAATTTGTGTCTAATGCGGATTTGAAGAGGTATTTAAAGTATTTTATATTGATGAGGTTTGCTTATGTTAGAAGCTCCCACTATGACCATATTGGGATGGCCTGTTAAGAGCCCATTACAATTTCTAATTTTCTCCACTTTCCCACCATCTCATGTTCTCTCATTCTCTCGCTTCATTCTCTCTATATAACCTCGTGTAATCTCTCTTTTTTTGGTTGATACATTGCATTGGTTTCATCTTCCTCATTATATCAAAGCCATGGTTGCTTATCCATGCATGGTTGCCACCTTCACTTCCAAGCCATTGCCTCATGAATCATCTCCTTTTTGCCACCACATGCCCTTGGCATTTGCCGCTTTGCTAGTTTTTCGAGGTCACCTTATTGTGCTGCTTGTATCACGCTAATACCTTGTTGATGTTGCCTTATTGCCTTGTTAGTGTTGCCTTGCTGCCCTCTGGCCTCGCCCTACTGGCATGCCCTAGTAGTGCCTCCATAGCGATGTTGTTATCCATGCGATACATTATCTTGGTCTCCTGTCTTGTTTCCCAATCATTGTTGTCTTCCTATAGTCTTCAAATCACTCCCTATTGTCTACCTCTATAGACCACAACTCTCGTGCATTAGCAGCCACCAAAGAGTAGCCCTCCTACCTTTCGCCGATTGCAAAGGGCTGCCACACCCACTACTAGAGAGTGGACATAATTCCCTAGTCATCGAGGTTGCCATGTAAGTTCTAGACATCGTCAATAATCGCTGGCTTGGTTGCTAGTAGGGGGTAGTCTATATCGTCCTAGATTTTGGCCTAAACAAGAGAATTCGATTGAGCATGGCTACCACTTGGGAACCCTCCTCCCATGATGGTTACATTAGACACACGTCTGTGATTGAGGAACCAAGATTACGCGGTGGTTGATAACATGGGATCACGCTTCAAAACAAAGTATAAAGACACTTAATTCATAATTAATTTTTAGTACACTTAGTGAATTAGGGTTGACTTTGAGAGTTCTTAGAATTCAATTAAACTAGATAATGAGTGTGATGATGAATTAAAGAAAGACGTATATTTTGGAAATAAAGAAGTAGATCTTCCCTATGAATCAAAATTTGAGAAATTTGGATATAAGAGAGAGAAACTGAGGAGAGAAGTTAGTGAGAGAAAATCACACATGCGGAGAGAGAAAATGTTAATAAAATTGAATATTAATTAATATAAAAAATATATTGGATGATATATTGGAGCAAACTACACTAAACTAACATAGATTTACCAAGAAATTGTCCCCGTTATTTCTAAAATTGAAGAATACCCAAATTGAAGGTTTTTGGCAAGGTCAAGTGATTAAAGTGCAAAATCTCTTAATCCATCTTCAAATATTGATTTAACAAATATAAGTGGACGATTATCAAGAATCCATTCAAATCTAGAGTTTCTTTGAGAGTCAAGGCCTCAATAAGGTTCAATCTCTTGATTTTTAATTGATAATCAACAAGTACTTATGGGAAATGATTAATGTAACCAATTGATCATTTTAACTGATAATCGACAACCGAGATTGAATTGTGATTTTGAAGAAGAGAAGTTTGAATAAATGACAATTGTTGGATCATCATTGATATGCCAAGAAGACACCAAGTTATATATTTAAATAGTGCCTCATAAAAAATATTGTTGGTTGAATTGCATTGTGATGGATATTATGTGGTGTATAAGCAAAATCAAACTTTCATGTTTTATTTATATACATTAAAATGAAATTTATTGATCATTATTCTTGTGTAACATTTAAAATAAAGTCTATGAGCATATACAATAAAAAATTGAATTATAATGAGTTCACAGTATAATTATAACTAGTCTTTAAATGAATGCCCTAAACATTCATATTCTAGGGATATTCAAGAAAGAAATTAAAATATTAAAAACTTACACTACTTGATTTGAGTCATATTTGAAGTATGGTTGATCTTGTCACAATTGGTGTGGAGACACCAATGATAGATAGTGGGTATTTTTTGGATTAGGAGTTCACTAAATTAATATGTATGAATACATAAATGTTATTATATCTAAATTGATTCATGTCATGATTGTGTATGAGTTCCTTTTATTAGATCTAATCTCTATTAAGTGGACATAGTTATGTATTATAGTAGATTAGCTATCATTTTAATCCCATTAAGTGATTCAATTATGTTTAATCTGGGGATTACGACATTCATTTATGTGTGTGGAGGTTAATTATGTGTAGAGGCAGTAAATCAGTCATTAATGGGCTGACTAATGACTGATTAGAGGCTTAAGCTTTCCTCTATCTCTATAAATAGGAGGTCATAGTCCACTTGGATAACCTGATGCTCATAACCCTCAAGAGAGAATCCCATTTCCTCTAGAGATCAAGAGGTTACATCAAGGATATTCAAGAAGACTATTCTCCGATTCAGTAATCTACTCCGATGAAGATTAATCCGGTGAATCCAGGTATGTGTTTAATTTCGTGTTATCAATCTGATTATTCTGATGAATCATGATGCATATTCAAGTTCCAACACCATTGACTTGAGTTATGAAAGATATCTTGTGGATAAAAGATCCTTTGGACAATTTTTCCCCTTGAATCTCTTGATGAAGAAGTGTTCTAACTCATTTCTAACATTCTGAGCATTTGAAATCAAGGTTTTGTTGAAAGAGTCAGCGCATTCATTGCATGAATACTGCAATTTTGCCCCACACATGTTTGCAAAAAAAGCCTTGATAAAATGGTTAATATGATCATTAGATTAGTTGAGTATCATTTTTATTAATATTTCATTATTTAGCAGTATATTTCATTTAAGAATGCTAGATTTTAAGTTTTTTGTCAGTTTTTCTCTCCTAGTGAATGACTTTCTCTCTAAAACTTCTTTTTTTTTGTTTTTCCTTATATTTTAACTCTAATTTATGTAATTTTTTATTCCTTCAAAATATTTATCTTTGTACTTTCTAAATCTAATTTCCATGAATTCTCACCTCATTTCATCATTGAATTTGATCAAAATCTAGAACCTCTTAGAAATCAACTCGATTTCTCCAAGGATTCAACTTGTTCTTACTAATTATTCTCAAGTAATCTTAATTTAGAGTAAGTTTGTTTATGTTTTGACCCATTGACACGTGTTTTCAATGATTGCATGAATTTGGCCTATCATTGACAGGGATCATGGATTTTAAATGGAGTAGGGAAAGGGAAGAAGTGTCATAGAACTTGACCCCTGGGTGATGGGAGGAGGGACAACATGCCAAGGAGATACCAAGGAGAATAAAGTGAATTGGCTTATGTGCATGTTTATGGGTTAGATCATAAGTTGGTTAAACTTTAGTCTGATTGTGTCCTTGACTATTAAGGGAGTAACAATGTCAATGAGTGACTTTGGGAGGACTACCTCCTTGTCATACGACCACACAAAGTTTTGATACCATGTGCACTATAAAAACATGGTGCATGAGTGGCATAATGAATTCATGCATAAAAAATAAAGAATATAATAAAGATAGAGAATACTAATTCATCCCCCTTACTTCTATTACCACCCTGTTAGGGTTCTTTGAGTTTTTATTTTCATTTTTCTTCATCAAATTAAGTCTCTTTCCATAAAAAATATTATTCATCTAATTCTATGATCAGTTTTTGATTATTATAATAAATATTTCTCACAACTTATTGTTGGATATTATTGACAATTATCTAGACCTTAATCTTTGCATATTATAATTAAAGAAGTGACAATTTATGTTATGAGTATTTTGATAATTCTCAAAAGCTATTCCTCTTCAATACCAAACATACCTCATATAAATGACCTAAACACTACAAGTATTATCTGAAACCCATCATCTATTTTTTTTTATCAAAATTTGATTTGAATTTTGCCATTATCTTGGCATTGTCATAAATTCTTAGTAGCATATCTATATCTTCATCCAGGGTTATATTGAGATAAAATTAGCCTGATTTTGAATTCACTAAATTTAGATTTATGTTTTGATCTAGGGTTTGATGAATTTTGAATTTCGAACAGTTAAGAGGGCCAAAGAAATGTGTCAAGGACCAAGAAATGAGTTTTAGATTTGAAGTTGTCTATTTTCTTCCATTTTTAATGCAAAAAACCAAAATATGTCTGCACATCAAGCTAGGTCGCTAAGTCCTAGAGGCACCGAGGTGGAGGGGCAAGCATAACATCCATGTCCTTGCATTGAATTTTGTTTGAACAAAATAAATGAGATTTCTCAAAAGTGAAATATGCATGAATCCATGAATTATGGATTTCCAATCTTGAGTTTCAAAGAGGAGGTTTTTGAGTCTACCCAAGTCAACCTCTTGATCTCTTAGATGGAGGTTGACTCAAGGACCGTGCCCATTAATCATAGGTCAGAGGGAAAGCTTAACCCTCTTAATTCTTAATGAATTAGCAATTCTGAACGATGTAGTCAACTCCAAACTTCATTAAAATGTTTTAATCATAAATGAATTACTTGATTAGGGACTAAACGATGTATTTTCATGATCACGATGTACTTATCAAACGATCATGATTGATGAAGGCTCATGTGGAATTCAATTTTTTAGGACACATTTCAGACGTTGGATTGGGATGTTTATGATGGACGTACCACATGATTATCCTAATCGAGTGTCTCTTGATTGGCTGATTTTTTTAGCAAGGTTTAACTGAGCAGCGCAGTTCATCTCTGCCGCTGGATTTTTAACGGACCCGATCAAATGACCTCGAGCTGATCGATTCCCAAATGATCTTAACGAAAAGATCACGCATTTCCGCTCCGAACGAACCCGTTTTCTTCATCACCAGCTTTCGATTTTGCGGATTTGGTCCGGTATTATCGGCGGAGTTCGTTGATCGGAAAAAAAGAAAAGGGGGGAGCTATTGATCCGACGTTATTAGAATCAGTCCGCCAGCTCTCTTTTCACTAGATCTAGAATAAAATAGGTTTAATTTTTTCATTAGATTGCAACAATGGATAGAATTTCACAGAATTCCACCGATTTTCTCTCCATCTCCGGTCCTGCATTTTCCCATGCGTCCCATTCAATTTCATCCTCTTCAGCCCAACCACTGCATCCTTTGATTAGTCAATGAAGCAGTCAACTGGCCCAGTCACTCCCCCTTTAAACTACTTTCCCGGCCAGTCTGCAACGAAATCCTGAGACTACTTTCCCTCTTTCTCCCGCTCTTTTTCTTGTTTTACCACTATCAAATAAACACAGATCATTCGAAAGTGAGCGGTTCGATGGCCAATCTCCGCGGGGCGCCGGAGATGGTCCCTCGCTACCAGGGAACACACTTTCTAACCAAAGCCTCAGCCATTTTCCAGCGGAGGAGCTTCTGCGCACCGCCGACCGAACCATCCGAGGACGCAGTCCGTCCCCTGGTTCGAATCTCCAGTTGCAGAGCAGTTAGGCGCACTTCTTCAGGTATCCTTCTTTCTGCCGTTCAGCTCAAGCAGGATTGGTTGCGCTCCTTGTCTTTCCCCTCTCTTGAAAGTAGAGCACAATCGGGAGACAGCGACTCGAGCGACGCTTGCGTCATCGGAATCGATCCTGACTCCTCTGGCGCGCTTGCTCTTTTGAGAGGAGATACTGCGCAGGTAAGCTACTTCTCCAGATGTCTTTTTAAATGTATTTTTCGGGGTTTGCGAATAAATATGTCTGCCTTTTTTAGGTGTTTGATTCTCCTTACCTGAAAGTATTGGTGGGGAAAACTCTTCGGAAGAGGCTGGATGCGAGTTCCATGGTGGACTTGGTTCTGAGTTTTGGAGCACCGCGTGGTAAAGGGTACTTTTTATGCTTTATAAGATAACAATAACGTATCTATACTTTTGTTTCTCGGTTATTCTTTCTCCGATGTGCTCATCCCATTTGAATGAGAGTTTCCAGTATTAGTTCATTGAGCCTCGCTTTATTTATATTTTGGTCATTCAAGAGAGAAGTCATGGATTGTGTGTAAATTTTTATCTGATGCGACCCAAATTCAGTTATTAGAATAAAACGCGCAGACAGTGCACTTAACATACTCTTTGATGATGATATCGTTCAGAAGCCTTTCTAGCCCTCTCTCAATCTTTTCAGTAGATGGATAGATCATGGCCCCTTCTCTCTCTCTCTCCCTCACACTCTGTGTCTCTCTCTATAAGTGGAAACTGAGAGCACATGACTCCTCATGAAGACTCTGCGTGTGTGAATATGGGGGCATGTGCACCGATAGAAGATCCATAATGCAGTCTCTCTCTCTTGCTATCTAAAGTTGCTTCGATGTCTTTCCCATCATATGGATGAAACATGATTTGAAGCATGGATGCCATATTTAACTGATTCGTTTACTTTTTCAGGAAGCATTGCATACATTGAACAGTCAACGCCATTTCCTAATGATGGAAAACAGGTTTTCAGCAGCTTCATCTCCAAATAATGAAAAAGTATCTCCACGTATTTTATATTTCCACCAGGAGGTGGCTTGATTCTCGAAATCCTAGTATGTACAACTTTGTACGTCCCTAAAAATTTATTACGTGAGATTCTAGGTTGGTGGAGAGGTTGATTCACTCATGGGCTGTGGTTTTTGGAAAAATGCTTTGACATATCCGGGAGGGTCATTTCTGTACATTCGAACTACAGCTTACCCAAGAATGTACTTCTACATTCTTGGGTAGTACATTCTTGTTAATTGAGATTTGATGCGGATTTTTACTCCTCTTCAGAAATTTTCAAATCTAGAATATATGATTGAATTGCTGGGCCAGTTTTACTTTCTTTTTTCAATATACCCTAGAATCTACAACAAGGTACAAAAGTTCCTAATATTATTTTATATTATATAAGGGTTGGTGGAGCGGAGGTTTCAATTATGGGCTTTGGATTGGGATTCTTGTTGCTTCAGGATTCTCCGTTGTTCCTGTCCAATCTCGTGTTTGGAAGGATCATTTTCAACTCTCTGGGTGCCCTTCTAATAAGGTCAGTTTCTTCTCTTCCTTCCTTTTGACTTCGAGTTTCTTACCTTTGTTGATTCATTTATTCATTATTTTTTCAATAACCAACTTATGATAACTTATGAAATAGGGATCCTTTTATTGTTATCCAAATGGAATTACAATTTACAATAAACTTAATCAAATGGTTATCTAAATGGGAAATCAAGCAGATTATTGATGACATCTACCTACGCAATTTTCTCTATCTTCTATAATTTACATCTTCTCATCGTAACCCTCAAGACATGTCGGGACTAGGGTTTTGACAGAGACTCAAAATCGTCAAACCCATAAGTTTGATAGGATCCTGATGGAGATTTATCAATCTATGCCCCAAATGTAACCTTCAGAGTGTAGGCAATACCAGAGTGTTCACCAAATGTTAACGAGAAAGAAATAAAGAGAGGTACTGTGAGAGAGAGAGAGAGGTTGGTAAGGAGATGAGTAGCCACTTCACTAAGGTTACAGTCATACCTAGTTTTTTTGATGCGTTGCTCCCTTCTTCCACGCAGTCATTTTCGTTCATAGTCACTATTTATACTCTCCCCTCTAATCTCAAAGTGTTTTATATTTTTATATGCATTACTCATCCTTATGACCGGATATTTCAAAAACATGTTGCTCATTTGTTACCTTCGTTTCCAAGGATGGAAGCAGAGAAGCCGCAACTGCGCTATTCCCCCATTTGGATGCTCAACTCAAGAGGAAGAAGGATCATGGTTTGATCTATATGCATATCAACGAATAATCTTGGGCTTTCTGAAAAAAATCCACGGAAGCCCCATTTCTTAATGAATGACTAATCTTGCCTTTTTGCAGGCAGAGCAGAGGCTCTCCTCATTGCAGCTTATGGCAAAGGTTCTAAGTCAAAAGAAGTGATCTAATGTCTTGCAATTGAAAGCATCCCATATGGAAGGGTAAATGATTATTGTAAACCCTAACCCAAGAAAAAAAAAATCAAAGAATTCGTTTTTTCAAAACTTTGCGTTGCAATATAGAGGCAATTACTCACATGCACTTTATGCCATGTGAGCTTTAAAGGATGCCATGGTCTTTGTTAGAAGGTTGTTTCTCTTGATAGTCATTCCATGCCATGCCCTTTGTTGGGATCAAAAGAGTCAACCCAAACAGAAATAAATTTTCATACCAAATTTGACTCCCTTTAGTTGAGAGAGAGCTTAGTAGTGGTTGATTTGAGATTTCACATGAGTGTTCTTGTTCCAATTACTTCATTTTCCATCCTTTTGTAACTTCTCTTGGTGCTCTAATTCAAAATCTTATATGATATCTTGGAAGATGACGGGTCCCATGGATTCACTATTGATTCATCTTATTTCTTTATAAATTAGAATACCCATTTACATACAGATTATGACATATTTTATGATGACCCAGATAACAGAGTTAACGAGTGTGTAGTTGTGTAGAACCTGTGGAAATCTCCTTCATAGATCAGAATATGATTTGCTCGTTGTAGTTCCTGGAACTTTAACGGAATGCACACAATATTCTGGCAGACCACGCTCACTAGATTACGTTGAAGAAAATCATTAACCCCTCAGGTAAATCATCACCTGGTTCTATGAAGACCCCACACATGATCGGAGGAAACTGAAAACCCCAGTATCACTCATCACCACCATTATCATTGCTAGAAAGATAGGTTTGGTCTAGAACATGGATCTATAGAGTTACTTCCTGTTATGATAATTTTCACTTGAAGATGATCGATAGATCAAGCGGGCAGCACTTTAGGCCAAATGAATTTATGATGCCCTAAATAATATCAAACTAGGCTTGAAGACTTTGATAGACATCTATGGAGCAGGTTTCTCAGTATGCGGTTTTGTAGAAACTTGCATAGTGAGGTTATTTTATTGAGAAACATTGTTGACATTGAATTGTGTGGTGGCTGGAATTGATGGGATTCAATTGAGCCATAAGAGAGGAAGTTCCTAAATCAATTATGATTGAATCTAATCATTGCTTCATTTAATTTATTCTTATGATAAATGCCAATTCAAAAGGCTCCATCCTAGAAAACAGAAGAATATTTTATGACATCATGTGTTGATCTTGCAGTTCATAACGTTGAATGGCTGACTTGCCTAAACTGATGATCTCGATTGTTGATCGCTGGAATTGAGCTCCTATAGTTTGAGATTGCCTGGTGGCCAACACATTAAGGTATGAAAAGCTGACCAAAAGGTTCTTATAGGAAGCAATTCTTTCCCCAACTGATCAAGCACTTTTTGAGTTTGAGAAAAATGAAAAACGCGTGCAATCTTGGAACTATGAAAAGTTTGCTTAATAATGCGCAAATTGATAAAAATGAAGAACCCTCAGTCGTAAATGATGATAATAATATTTTTAAATAAAATGAAGATGGCAATCCACAACTATAGAATAGATTCCTAAAAAGGGTAATTAACATATAAATACATAAAACGAAATGAATATGAGAATTGCAACACTAATTTAATACTTTGCAAAATGACATAATATCATGAAAAATCTAGCATTGATTTATGATAATAACAAAAATTAAATGCCCAAGTCAAGTTAAAAAATAGAGTTAAACAAACTAAACAAAATGGCAGTTAAGTTTAATTGATTAGGTTTTCAATAGATATCAATAAACAGGACAAAATAGTTTCAAGCACTAATTATTTGTCATTGATGAAGATAGTTTACAGGTTAAAAAACTAAATACACTCGTTTGACGTCTTAAATTCAATAGGTGCAAATATTGAATCTGCAGCGAATTTTGTGTTGGCTTTGGATTTTTGTCGAGAAAAATCAGGTAAAAAAAATCAGATGACAATGGATATAGCATGGAAGATTGACATAGGGCGATTAAATGAGACTCAAATAGCTTTTTTGTCTAATTAAAACCATGCTAGGTTCAGAGGGAAAGAGAAGAAATGCTAGAAGGATTGAAAAATTAAAAAATTTACCGAGTTGCTTGATCTAAACTTAATCTATTCTTGATTAAGCCAAGAAAAGGTGAAAACCATTACATCTAACTTGAATCATTGAATTTAATGCTTGATGATATACATAAAATTACATTGGAAAGCGTAAGTTCATGCATCCAAAATTATATTCAACTCTCCGAATTCAGTAATATTTAATTGGCGAGATAAGGTCGAATCTATAGGGATGAAGGTTAAAAGATTGAAATAAAATAATATTTTTGGTATTTTTGGATTAAGAAAACAGAAACGATCGATGTAATAGATCAATCAAATACTTTCAAACTCCTTTCAAAGATCAAAAACACTTGTTTAGATAGTGAAAAATATGATTAAGGGTTTAAAATTACGAAAATATGGATGAAAAGATTGAGAAAATGGAAAAGATCGATCTAAAATAATTCTAATCTAAAGATTCATGATGAAAACATACTCTAGCGATGTTTTTCAATCAAACACTCCTTTGAGAGCTCATACATTTTGCCCAAACTTGGCGACTTGCATTCAACATGAGGACTCAATAGAAAAGAGACGAAACTCACCAGAAATGATGTTCCATACACTAAGAATGATTGATCAGTGCCCTCTTTCCTCTTGGCTAGCGAATGCTAGAAGCACAAAATGAAACACTAAAAAAACAAATCTAATTTTTCTCTTTCGAATTTAAATCAGCTCGTAAAATTTCATTTTGTGCGTGAAATGATGGTCATTGACGAAGCGTTTTAGTGCGGTCGTTAAACACACAAACGTAAGTCAAACAAAATTTATAAAACCGAACTCACAAAGACAAAGATAGAAAATCAAGTAATGCGTAAGTATCGGGTCGATCCACAGAGAGCAAGGTTGACGTTAATTGCAGAGTTGACTTGGTCAAACTTAGGTTTAAAAGAGGTTTAAAAGAAGTAAAAATAAGATGTTATGAGTGGAAATGATATAAATATACTAAATAAGAAGTTTTAAGAATTGAAATCTCGGATTTGACAGGGAAAAAGTCAAAAGTCAAAGTCAAAGCATTGAGTTTGACTAACAGTAGGTGTTCTTTAAAATCAGAGAATCAGAAGGTGTCAGAAGATTACGAAAATTATATATTTGAAAACTAGAGAGAAAATGAAATTTATTGATATAGAATTCGTGATTTTTGGATAAGAAATGGGTTTACGATGAATTATTAAAAATCAAATATTAGAAAATCGCCGAAATGAACACCTCAGAGGAAATCTTCAAATTGAATGGCCAAATGAAATCCAAATCTTGTAATTTATATATCAATGAAAAGCTAAGAACTATAGGAATCTAAAGAGACTAAAATGATCAAATTCTGATTTGTAAATCGAAAGTAATTGACCTAGAAAGTCAACTTTTGAATTCTGATGAAGAATGAACAGTGCGCGGTCAAACGTCAAATTGAAGGGTCCAATTAAATCAAAATCAAGTGATTTGGAATTATAATCAGAGAGATACCCTATTTTCAAAATCAGTGATTTTTTGGACTAAAATTTGGGGAAAATGAAGAACACTAAGAACTAATTTGCGAAATTAAACTTCTAAATCTAATAAAAACTCAAATTACCTCTTGATAATCGATCGAATCTCACTACTAAGTTGATTGCAACAAGAATGGGGCTTCAATTCACGTGGATTGAAGCGAATTTGTACGATTTCTTCCTTGCGGACGTTCGGAATTCAAGGGGAAAATTCGATGAAATCAAAGAGGAATTCGCGATCAATCCCGCTCTAATTGCTTCGCAATTGAGTCTAAACGCGGGGGGATAAAAAAGAACTTAAGATTTTGCTCCAAATTCGCTTAATTGCTTCACAAATCAATCAAAAATTGAAGAAATAAGGAGGGATACATTGTCTTTTTAAAGGGTATTTTGGCCCGAAAATTCGGGCCGTTTGATCCGGTCGTGGGAGCGGTTTTATGGCTACAATTGAACGGCGATCGTGCGTCATCAGTTGTAGGAATCATGGCCTTGATTCCGCGATGAATGAGCCACGATCGCGGCTCGATCACACCACGATCACGGTTTGATCGCACCACGATCATGGAATTCTTCCACGAATCTTCCCAGCCATCCGATCGCGTGTCGAGGTGAGTTGGACGGTTCTGATTTCACGCATCAATGCTTTGATGCTCCTCTCCCACGTCATCGCTTGCGTCGCCCGTCTGATGGAGATCTGACGCTCCCGAAAGCTCCACGCGTCGCCATAGTGAGAGGAATATCGGGTTTCATCGTGGCCGTTTGATCGCGATCACGCAACGTTTAAGTTGATGAAGATCAGCGCTCCACGTGATGCCACGTGATGATTGGTAAGCTCTTTGATCGCGGCCACTTAAAGTGGCTTTCACGCACGTGCTGATTGATGATCGCGTGGACTCGGGTCCACGCGATCTCCGCCATCTGATCGCATCCGACGCCTGCCGTGCGTCCACGTCTACTGCTCATTAGAACCGTGTGGGAACATAGTCCCACACGAACGAAAAAATGAGAAAAGGTGAGATTAAAAGCTGGGGCAGTTTAACGCTATTGCGTTACCGCCCCAATCATCTTACCAAGGCCCACTAACCCATGGGCCCTTCACTTTCCAGCCATCCTGCCATGTGGTGCCCCACACGGGCGTCCGCGTGACCCGTGTGGCCTCCCTGCCACGTGTCTGTGCCCTGTGCGCCACCTGCGCCTCACGTGGGCCCGCGTGGCCCTGCCACGTGGCCTTGCGTGCTGGGTCGCATCCGTGTGGGTCCCGCGTGCCACGTCAGCTCCGCGCCACGTTAGCTATAGGGTCTGTGGACCAAAACACCCCCCTTTTTTTGCGAGTTTAATAAGAAAAAATCAATTTAAAATAAGATAAAAATCAGAAAAAAAAACTTAAACTTCAGAAATTCATAACTTTAAATATACAACTCCTTTTTAATCCAAATTTTCTCCATTGGATCACAAATTTCTTCCTTTTTAATATCATGTCATCTAAAATATATTTTCAAAGAAGAAATTAAGATGAATTGAAAATTGACATAACTCATTTATTAAGAATTCTTCTTAATCATAATTTCATCTTGAAATTATCTTTCAAAACATACACTAAAGTCAAAAGTAATTCAAAAAGAGATTAACTTCTATTAATTTTAACTTTGCAAAAGACTAATCATCCATCAAGCATGAAATTATCCCTAAGTTATGCATAAATATCGACTTTAGTGAAATGACATACCAATGGAGAAAATTCCTAAAAAGTATGATAACATGCATCATATTCACATAAAATAAGCATGAATATGAGTTCATTAGGATAAGAAATTAAGTTATAAATGCATGTTATCAGTCATGCCCACACAATTTTAGCCCCTAACTCAATCGGGATCATGAGATATCATGATTTTAATTTGGAGCATTTATGACCATTGATTTTTCCTTAAAAATTGCATCATTTTTTTCCTAACTATCGATTTGAACAAGATTAGCATCATAATGCACACGATTATGCCATGTATCACATTTTGGTTTGCTGAGAGGAGAGAGAAATTTTGGGTGAAATTTGGGCCATTGGATCATATTTTTCTAAGTGTGAAATGCAAGAGATTGCGCCATGCATCATCATCTCATACATTGTGAGGATAGAGAATAGAAGTAATAAGTGGAGATCGTTGGATCTTGTGGTCCCCTCATCGTTGACATCCCTCCCTCGTGGGGGATCAGCTCGACCTTCAACGTGGCGGACTTGGCCGCGTATGTAGCCCCACTAGCACATGATCAGCCTTTTGACCTTGGCCCATTCTTTGAGAGTGAGTTTTCCGATCAGTCCACTCCCCTAGTGCTACCACCCGATTGGCACGAGCAGGTAGAGGAGGTACTGCGAGAGGTAATTGACTTCATAGGGGATGGTGCTCCGCGGAGGTTTTTCGTATGTTGGTAGAGACGGCCGGTAGAGGATGACGTGTGGATCACGAAGGAGGACTTGGCGCGCTTGCGACCAGATATGCTTGAGCCGCTGCCCGACACACCCGCCAACTCGACGGAGGTGAGTTCTTCCGACCCCATTAGGATTGGTGGCGTATGACCCCCGTTGCCACCACGGAACGACACCATGGCGCTGGAGGAGCCGACACCCACGCACGTCCAGCCCCCACGACAAGTGAAGACGAAGAACACCGATTTCCGCTACATCGCTTGAGGACTTCGTCTCGCCACACCCTGAGCTCGTGCGCATGGACCTATCTTTCTTTGTTTCTTATGAACTTTTAGGACCTCACGTGTTTAGGGGATCTGCGTTTACCTCTCTCTTTCCCCTTTGGGTTTCTTAGTAGACCCTCCCTTTCAAGCCCCACTTAAGAAGCCCACTCTTTGTGGACCTTTTTATTCTATAATATGTTGGGCTTGTAAGTTGGTAGGCCTCAAGAGGGCATTTTCCCCTCTTGGCCCATATTGAGCTCTATAAAAGGGGAAGGGACCTCCCCCCCCCACAACCCCTAGCTGTCATTTGAGAAAGAAAAGAGATATCTCCTTTTTGAGTGACCGCTCCCGGAAGATTGAGGAAGGAGACCAACTGCCGCCGTCGCCGCCGCCGGTGCCCTCGTGATCGTGATCCCCCCGGTCTGCGCCCTTGCGCTCGCCCCGGTCCATGCCCTTTCGCCCGCCCCGGTCGCACCCCGTGCCTGCTCCAAGCCGCCGCCCACTGTGTCCCTTACACAGCTCTCTACCTTGCGCCTTGGGCTCCCTCGAGCCCCTGACAACGCTTGATTCGGCTTGTTCTTTGCTGACCGCCCCTGCCACGTACGAACAACCTTCCCTCATCACGAACGACCGGGCTCGCGCCCCGCAGGTTTGGCACTCTTCCCCTTTCTTTGTTTTGAAGTACTTTTATTTCTTCTAGTATTTCCTGCACTTGCTTCCATGGCCATCGAGACCTAGTTTAGGTCAGTTGAAAGGACGACTTGAGCGGATTGAGACCATGGTCTAATCTGTTGGGTTGATCATCGAGCTCCCCTTGATGACCCAAGTCCCAACGCCTGCGAGGACTTGAACCTAGAGGTCTCCTGGACTAACACTACTCGGCACACTCCAGGAGTTTCGGAGATGACGTGTGGGAAGGAAGTTGTTTGTAGGCATTCATAGATCATCTCATCATCGTAGGTCGCCATAGGATATCCATTCCCTAGATTCACCTTTAGTACTTCGAGGCACAATCGAGTTTATTAGCCTGGTCCTGCATCAAAGAGCATTGTGGAGGGTGGGAGGGTCAAATGTCAAGTGAGGAAGGAGGTTGAGTAAGTTTTATCGTGATTAAGTGTTGTGGTAAGGAAACAACCGTATGATGCTTGGTTTTAGTTGATAGAATCATAAGATCAAGGACAAGAGGGAAAATATGGATGGCATAGATGAATTTGTGCTCAGAGTAGGAGGTGGTTGAGATGACATAGAGTCCCTTGGAGAAGCCATAGCCATGAGTGAGAGTATCGGCATGTAAAATCTAGACTGAGTTGCGAAAAGAATGACACTAGAGCAGATAAAAATGGCAAAAGGCCATGGTAGATAGCATGTAGACGACATAAGTGCACGCTGATAATGATCGTTAAGGTGCGCGTGTAGGAGAGTCGCATTCGAGAGCTATGTGGGGGATTGGCAATGTGTAGGTGAGCATCGTGGGTGATGCACAAGATAGAGGCTAGGGCATTGGAGATACATATTTTTCTTCATCAAGAGAAAAAGAAAAAAAAGAGTGTCGAGCTAGGGCACATGGGAGGCGGCAAGGGCACACAAAAGGCGGCTAGGAAGCAATGGAGGCACAAGAGGTGGTTGGGATGGCAGATAAGGGCACACAAAAGGTGACTAGGAAGCAATGGAGGCACAAGAGGTGGTTGGGACGCAGCAAGGGCACACAAAAGGTGACTAGGAAGCAATAGAGGCACAAGAGGTGGTTGGGAGGCAGCAAGGGCACACAAAAGGCAACTAGGAAGCAATGGAGGTACAAGAGGTGGTTGGGAGGCTTGGGCATCCCCCAAGCAACAAAAGAAGGTGGTGTGTGGGTGCAATGAGTAGTAAGCAGCATCATGAGAGCACTTGTGGCTAGGGCACATGGTGCTGAAGGTGACTCCTCATGAGGGTTGTGTAGATAGTAGGAGAAGGCAGTGTAGGAGGTAAGAGAGGACAACATGGGAGGTGGCACATGCACTGGAACATGGCTTGTGGTAGACGACATGCATGTTGCGATAGTGATTGGTGATTGATAACATGCAATTTCATACATTAATATGATATATTTTATGCACTTTTTATTAAAAATCTTATCATAAATGCATGTTATCATGACTTAAAATGAATAAATTATATTTATTATATTTTGGAGAATATTCTTGATTTTTCATAAATTTAAATATTTTATGAGCATTTTATGATATTGATTTATCAAAAATATTAATTTAATGACATTATGATCATTTTATTTTTTACATTTTATAGAACTTTTAAGGAATTTTAGAAATTAAAATTAAAATACAAATATCTCTCTCCGTCTCACTCGCTCTCTACTGTAAAACCTCTCTCTCGTAACCTCTCTCTCTCTCTCTTTCCCGATCTCTCTGTTTCTTTCTCTCCTTCTCTCTATCCTGATCGCTCTCCTTCTCTTCTCATCTCTCTCTTCTCTTCGCCCTCTCCTCTCCTTCTCCCACTTTCTCTTCCTTTCTCTCTCTCCTCACATCTCCTTGGGACGGAAATTGCTTCCGTTGCGAGGAGAGGTGTGAGGAGAGCCTCCCACAATCCTCTCGCTGAAGGCATCAACTTCAAGGAAAAAGGTTAAGTGTTTAACCTTGGAAGTGTCTTAGTGCCTACACTCGCTTGTCTCCTTGCGAACACGTGCATGAGCGCGTGAGGGGGAGAAATTTTTTCCCCCTCTTCTTCTTCTCCTTCTCCTTCTCTTCTCCTCTCCTCACTCTCCCGTCCGTCCACTAGCTCTCTCACTCTCTTTCTCTCACACTTTATGTCTCTCTCTCCCTCTGGAATTTCTCTCTCTATCTCTTTCTGTTTGTCTCTCTCTCTCTCCCGCAATCTCTCTCTCGCGTGACGGATTTCTCTTCCCTCTTTCTCTTTTTCTTCTATTTCTTCTCTCTCCTCCCATTTCTTCTCTCCTTCTATTCCTCGTGCACGTGTGGGCGTGTAAGGGAGAGGGAGATTTCCTCTCCCCTTATCCACTTTCTCTCTCTCCTCGCATCTACTCGTGACAGAAATTGTTATTCTTTCTAGATGATTTGGTATCCATTTTGAATATCCCATGAATAAAAATATTTAGAACATATGTTTAAATACCAGTGATCATTGTATTATAATCTCATCATAATTTACCTTGTCATTGCATATGCTTATAGACTTCATATAAACATCACATAAGAATGATAATGAATAAATGTCATTTCAATAAATATAAATGAAAGATAAAAGTGTGATTGGCTTGGAGGCTACATAATAACTATTAGTAGTTTGATTTGTTTTTACAAAACTTGGGCATCATGAATTAGATGCCCATTCCTATGTGTTGTTATAGTCATGCAACTATCGTTTTTGCTAGGAATCTTACATTTCACGTGCACAAAGCACATTTAGATAGATTTTTAGTTCATTCATAAGAAGATGTTGAAGGGAGTTATTGTAACCTTGTGCATCCTTCATTGGACCAACTTACAAACATTTTCACTAAGAGCCTCAATGGTATATCGTATGAATCTTTCGACACCAAGTTAGGCATGTTTGATCTATATGCTCCAACTTGAGAAGGAGTGTTAGAGTATATAGCCTACTAAGGGCTCATCTTACTACTCTCTTTACTTCTCTTTCGCTATACAAACACTTGTGCTTTTATCTTTCTGATATATCACTTAGGTTTTTATTTCCATAAGATTCAAAGCTTAATTGGGAAGGGAAAAAAATTACTTGGAGTTGTAGGTGTCCCTTGGTGTCACTACTATGAGAGAACTTTCTTTTCTAGGCAAGGGCGTGGGCAAATGAACTTGATGAAGGTATGATTTGGTGAAAAGAGAACCAAGATGTGATTACAAGAGAGAGATATGGAGAGGTAGATAAGATAGAGAGACTTAATGGGTTTTTTGAAGAAGAGAGTTATGAGGAAGAAAATAGAGAGAAGAGACATATGTTTCCATTTGGGCCTTCAAACAAGCCTTCTATTTCTCTTGTTCTCTCTCCACTTTTTAGGCACCAAGTTAGTTAATGATCCATGTATCTCATTGGCTATTTTCTTTGCATTTGCTCAAGTTCTTAGGCTTACATAGGCCTAATGATTTCTCTTTTTGCTGGGAGCTGAGGCTCTACAAACTCTCTAATTTTTTTATAAAAACATCAATTGTAACACACAATGTTGAATTAGACATTCAAAAAAGTTGATGCACCAAGAATATATGATCCCATCATCTATTATAGATGATCATATAATCTCGTATGTAATAAAATTCATACTTACAAGGATCATTTGAAGGGAGTTCTTTGAGCGGCTCAAGCGTCGGGCCTCTAGCAGTATACACATGATCGCTAGACGATTGGATCTCCGCTTAGAGCATTCGTCACCATGAGATAAAGAGAAGAGAGGGGAGAGTTTTCGACTAGGCTTGCATGGGCACTCTTGTTATGGTCGTTCTCCCCTTATTTATACACTTTGGGAATGCCAATTTTTTTGTCCAAACCCTTATATTTATGTCTATATCCACTTATGCGCGTGACCCCTATGTAACCATATATCATGCCAATTAATGACTCCATCGACCTAATAACACTTATTAGTCTTCCTTATAAATTAACCATATCAACATATAGACTAATTGGCTATGGATCGATTAAACCCAATTAAAAAGTTGAGTCTCCAGTTTGGTGGGTGCCAAGCTATACCATGTGCTCTAAAAGATATGAAGTATATCAGAACTCCTTCAAGAAACCTTATCGTCACTAGTTACCATGTGCATATTATCCATCATCTGCGCGAGACTTATTAATGAATTATAGTATAGTTAACTGCCAAACCCCAATTGGTCACTTAACTTAGCACTGATGCGATCAGGAAATCATTTAGAAAAACTTCTTTAATATTTTCACTATCTTGGCCAAGGATTTAACTGCATCTCATTCCTTGGGTCGATCTCCAATTATACCGAGGCGGATGATCCTCTATTGACCACTCGATCACCTTCGAGAACTTCATATCATATCCAATCTATGACATTTTGTATATCCCTTGGCTACAGATTCATAACTCATAGTCAAAATACGATCATCCACCCACAATATATCTTTGTTGTCTCAAGTCAAAACACCACAGACACAACTGTGACATAAATCAACTTGTTTGACAGTTTGATATAATACCATTTAGGGATTGATAACATGCATTTTATACATCTAATTACATGATTATTAATGCAAATTAAGGCATAAAACATTCTATTCCTATGCATGTTATCATATTTTTTAGTTTATATTCACCATTCTATGCAATTCAAATTATTATATCAAAATATAATAATTTAAGGGATAATTATGCATAATTAAAAGTTAAAATTTTTATAGTAGATTATTCCTCTTTTATATTTGAGATTAGAATTAAATTTTAAGTGCAAATAATAAGAGAAAATATTTTTATGTACATTCATTTATTTTTCTAGTGTCATTTTCCAAAGAAAATAAGTATATTTTTGAGTTAGAAATTTATTCTCTTGTTATTTCTTAAATTAAAATGTATAGAATAATGTATTATTTAATTTTGAATAAAAAAAATTGGATTAAAAAAGAGTTATATTTTGAAAGTTATGAATTTTTCTAGAATTTTTCTGAATTAATTATAATTTAAAATATTTTAAAAGTGGCAGCTGACGTGACGAGCGCGCTTGCGTGTCTCCATACAGCGACGTGTGTGATTAGACGTTTACATGCACGAGAGTGAGAGATATATAGAGAGGAGAGAGAGAGAAGAAATAGAGAGAGAGGACAGAGGAGAGAGGAGAGTGGGCCTTAAGGCCCAATAGGCTTTAACACTCCCCCTCAAGCTGGAGCGTGGAGGTCAAACATGCCCAGCTTGGATCCGATGGTCTCATATGCAGGGCCTGGTAGGGCCTTAGTGAAGATGTCTGCCAACTGATCGGAGGAAGCGACGTGTGGGGTACAGATGGTACCGTTAACAACGTACTGTAGTATGAAATGGCAGTCGATCTCAATATGCTTCGTCCTCACATGGAACGTCGCATTACTGGCGATGAAGGTAGCAGCCATATTATCGCAATACATCTGCATAGGACCTTCGGGCGGGAAGCCAAGCTCGGTGAGAAGAGAGCGTAACCACAACATTTCTGTCGTGGTATCCGCCATGGCCCAATACTCGGCTTCGGCACTAGAGCGGGACACGATAGATTGCTTCTGAGAGCGCCATGTGACCAGGTTACCTCCAACATAGGTGGCATAACCACCATGTGACTTCCGGTCCTCCTTGTCACCAGCGAACCCAGAGTCAGAGTAGGTCTCAATGTGTAGATGACCCTGTCGCCGATACAAGAGGCCCTTCCCCGGAGCTCTCTTAAGGTACGCTAGAAGCCGATAGACACCCTCCAGATGGATAGTGCGAGGAGCCTGCATAAACTGACTCAAGATACTAACCGCATAGGAGATGTCCGGGCGAGTCTGTGAGGTAGATCAATTTCCCCACAAGTCGGCGGTAGATGCCTGCATCCCCAAGAAGTGTGGTGGCATTGTGATGGATATTATGTGGCCTATAAGCCAATCACACGTTTATCAATCTTGTTTATGTTCGTTGAAATGAAATTTATTCATTGTCATTCTTGTGTGATGTTTGCAATGAAGTCCATGAGCATGTGCAATGACTAAGTGAATTATGATGACATCATAATATAGTGATCGCTAGTCTTTAAACATATGTTCTAAACATTCCTATTCGTGGGATATTCGAGAAGGACATCGAATTATCTGGAAAGAATAGCACTATCTGATCCATCTCATATGATGAGTATGGCCGATCCTATAGCCATCGGTGTGGAGACACTAAGGATAGATAGTGGGTGCTCTTTGGAGAAAGAGTTCACCGAATTGATCCGTATGAATCCTTGAATGGTAATATACCTAATTGTCAATCAGGTTGATTCATGTCATGATTGTGTATGTGGTCCTTTGACTTGAGACACCAAAGACATCTTGTGGATGGATGATCGTGTTTTGATTATGACTTACGAATCCCTAGTCACGGGATATCTAAAACGTCATATATTAGATACGACATGAAGTCCACGAAGATGATTGTGTGGTCAAGATGGGATCATCCACCCTCGGTATATGAGGAGATCGACTCAAGGAATGAGATGCGGTTAAATCCTTGGCCAAGGTAGCGGAAATATTAGAGAAGTTGTTCTCAATGATTTCCTACTCGCATCAGTACTAAATTGAGTGATGGATTAGGGTTTGACAATTAACCATACCCTAAGTCATTCATGAGTCTCGTGTGGATGAAGGATTATACGTACACGGTAACCAATGACGGTAGGGTTCCATGAAAGAGTTCTAATATACTCCATATCTCCTAGAGCACGTGGTGTAGCTTGGCACCCACCGGGCTGGCGACTCAACCTGTCGATTGGGTTAAATCGATCCTTATTCAATTAATCTATATGTTGATATAGTTAATTGATAAGAAGGACCAATAAGTGTTATTGGGTTGATAGAGTCATTAACTGGCGAGATATATGGACCTAGAGGGTCACACACATAAGGTCAATGGACGTCGGTGGATATATACATAATAATAAGGGTTTTTTTGTGAAAAAGTTTACATTCCCAAAGTCTATAAATAGGGGAGAACGACCATAATAGAGGTGCCCATGCAAGCCTAGTGGAACTTCTCCTCCCTCTTCTCTTCCTCTCGTGGTGACGAGTGTTCAAGAGGAGATCCGATCGTCCGGGAGCTGTGTGGATACCGCTAGAGGCCGGACGCTTGAACGGTTGAAGAACTCTTTCAAATGATCCAAGTAAGTATAAATTTTATTCTATACTAGATGATAGGATCACCTAGAATGGATGATGAGATCATCTATTCTTGGTGCTTCCATGATGTTGAATGTTTTGATTCAACACCTTCCGCTGCAATCATTATTTTGGACGAAGATTTGGAGAGCTTTTCGAGCATCAAATCCCAGCAGTGGTATCAGAGCCAGGTTGTGCTCTTGATAAGCTTTCCAACGAGCCCAAAAACGTCCAAAACGGACAAGAAATAAAGGAGTTATGGGATTTCCATTGATGGTGATCACAAGGAGAAGGAGAAGCTCGACCTGATTTCATGGAGGTGCCATTTGTGAGGACACATGGCACCCATGCATATCCATAGTCCCTTGAGGTGACATGTGTAGGGACACATAGCACCCATGCATGGTTATGGCTTCTTGAAGTGACATGTGGAGGACACATGTCCACCATGCATGTGCATGCCCCTTAGTTGTGACATGTGGTGAGACACATGTCAGCCATGCATTGACAGAATTTTATGTGATGACATGTGGTGGGACACATGTCAGCCATGCATGAACATAATTTTATGTGATGACATGTGTGGGACACATGTCATCCATGCATTGACATAATTTTATGTGATGACATGTGGTGGGACACATGTCACCCATGCATGGTTATTACCCCTGGTATTGACATGTGTTAGGACACATGTCAGCCATGCATGGATATAACCCTTGGTTTTGACATGTGTTAAGACACATGTCAACCATGCATGGAGATAACCTGTAGTGGTGACATGTGGCAGGACACATGTCATCCATGCATAGTTAATACCCTATGAGGTGCCATGTGTATGACACGTGGCAGACATGCATGGCATGGATTATAAAAATGATGACACATGGAAAGACCAGGTAAAGCCATGTGGCGTCACCAGGTAAAGCCATGTGGCGACACTATATAAGGCCATGTGGCGAGACCAGATAAGTCCATGTGGCGCCATACAGGAAGGCCATGTGGCGCCACCTAGGAAGGCCATGTGGCATCACCCGGGAGCGCCATGTGGCATCACCCAGGAGCGCCATGTGGCATCACCCGGGAATGCCATGTGGCGCCATCTGGGAAGGCCATGTGCCGCCATATGGGAACGCCATGCGGCGCCACTTGGGAAGGCCATGTGGCACGACCAAGGAAAGCCATGTGGCGCCCCTTGATGACGCCATGTGGCGACACTTGGCAAGCCCACATGGTGGGAAAATATAAAGAGTTATATTTTGGAATTTTGAATTGAATAATTTAAGGGTTAAGTTATTTTTAAATTCATGAAATTCTTATAATCATTTTAAAGTATTTAAATGATTACTTCCTTAATTTTAAGCATGATAGTCATGTTTAATTTGCAAAATATTAATATGATTAACTTTTTGCATTGAATTAAATTTATTTATTTAATTGTGATGTTATTAAATTGGATGTGAAACCAATAACATAGATGGACCTATTATAGGATCCCCTATTTATACGTTTTTGGTTTATTGATATAACATCATATATGACATATATGTGATATATGTATATGATTATTGAGATAATCATATTTTTGGGTATGGTTATATAGATAACCATGATGTACCCTAACGAAGAGACCCGATAAAACATAAAACCCCTCACATATTAAAATCTAGGCTGAAACGCAAGAGTTACGAACTCACGCGTGGTCCTCCTTTGTTATAGCCTTAGTATCCAAATCACTTTAAGTTGGGTTGGTGGAGACCACTCCAGGCCTGCTTATCGAAGAAGAGGAACTAAGAACTAGTGTATGACACAAGGCCGGGGTAGAGGAACCGTTTGGTTTGGTGGAGTCCACTCCAGGACCACTCACGAATCTATTTCCGTCAAGTAACAAAGGTATGACTTAAACCGAACTCAGTGGTTGGTGGAGTCCACTCCAGGCCGCATGAGCGTCGGGGACCGAAGTATGATCAGATATTGCAAATGTTGCAAGTTTCATGAGATGGATGCTCAACAATATATTATGATTGGTGGAGTCCACTCCAGGTCATAGTATAGTTGTTGAGATTCTGATCCCCACTAGGAGATTGTCGGTTCTCCCTTTTCATACTCATGAGGGTCGTGTGAATTGCTTAATTTTAGTGGGAGCATTATTTTTAATGAACACAATATCTGCAAAGAATTAATTATTAATTCTTATTCATCTCCTATAGGCAAAGATGTCGTCGACTAACCCTCTTCGTGGCATTATGGATGCCAATCATTTGATTGGCCCAAACTTCACTGATTGGCTCAAGAACTTAAAGATCTTACTTAAGTCTGAGCGCTGAACATGCTTACTACTGCCGAGGGGAACCTTTAGAAGGAAAAACCCCAAGTCCTCTTTGTTGGTGGGACCAACAAGAAGAGGAAGGTAGCTTTTGCCTCCAAGAGGGGCAAAGGGAAGAAGCAAGTGAAAGCAACTCTAACAAGGAAGGACAGGGATGACAAGGGAACGTGTTTCCACTGTGGCGTGGAAGGACATTGGAAGAGGAACTGTAAGAAGTACCTCAATGAGAAACCTCAGCGGAAGCATGGTGATGCTCCATGTATCTATATGATAGACACTTATTTGTCTTATAGAGATTCTGCATCTTGGGTATTAGATACTGGATGTACTTCTCACATCTGCAATGATTTGCAGAGGTTGACAAGTAAGCGAAAGCTGAGAAAGGGCGAGGTGGAACTGAGGATGGGAAACGGCGCAAGAGTTGCTGCTGTAGCGCTAGGGGTTGTGAACCTCAAGCTACCATCCGGAGATTATCTTTCTTTAGAAGAATGTCATTATTAAGGACAAGTGTTGTTCTATTTACTTGGGAAGTAAATTGGTTGCTACGGCACCATTAGTCAATGGTTTATATGTGATTGATGTTTCTTCTTATAATCTCCAAGTAGATGTTGCTCTTAAGAAGAGTAAACATGGTGTGAACGAAGCCTACTTATGGCATTGTAGACTTGGGCATGTTGGTGATGGAAGATTACAGAAGTTGCATAAAGATGCATACTTGGGAGCATTTGATTATGAATCATTTGTAACTTGTGAATCTTGCATTATGGGTAAATTACCCAAATCTCCATTCTCAGGGATTGGAGAACGAGCCAAGGGTGTATTGGAGATAATACATTCTGATGTATGTGGTCCGATGCCTGTCCAATACAGAAGTGGCAGTTTCTACTTCATCACTTTTATTGATGATTTCTCCAGGTTTGGATGGGTATACCTTATGAGGTATAAGTCTGAAGCCTTTGAGAAATTCATAGAGTTTAAGAATGAAGTGGAGAAACAATCTGGAAAGAGTATCAAGACTCTTCGATCAGATCGAGGAGGTGAATACTTAAGTACAGAGTTCACACAGTTCCTTAAGGATAATGGTATCCTAGCTCAATTGACTCCTCCTTACACACCTCAGATGAATGGTGTTTCGGAAAGGAGAAATCGTACCTTGTTGGACATGGTGCGATCTATGATGAGTTTCTCGAAACTTCCAATATCCCTTTGGGGATATGCGCTTGAGACAAGCGGTGCGTGTCTCGAACGTCTTACCTAGCAAATCGTAGCTTCTACTCCATATGAGATATGGAAAGGGAAGAAGCCGGACTTCTCTTACTTTAGAGTATGGGGTTGTCCTGCTCATGTTAAGAAACATGATACAGATAAGCTGGAGTCGAGGACTGAGTTGTGTAAATTTGTGGGATATCCAAAAGAAACGATTGGATACTACTTTTACCGCCCTGAAGAACAATCGATATTTGTTGGAAAAAGGGCCATCTTCTTAGAAGATGAGTATCTCTTGAGAAGAGATAGTGGAAGTAAACTAGTGTTGGAAGAAGTTCCAGATTCGAACACAAATGCTACCTCATTAGATGAGAACTCAGTCCCCGAAAATCTTCAAGTACGCACAGAGGCACCGCGTAGGACTGCTAGAGTACCAAGACAACCAGATCGATATGTGGGACATATTGTGACGGATGATGTCGATACTCTCCACTTAAAGGATAATGATCCTGATGGAGGACCATGCCCGCGATCAGGCGACAGCACGTGCCGAGCCGGACGGCGCGCGAGTACTACCGCGCCGGAGCACCCGAGCCGATGCCCAAGACCCCGGCTTCAAGTACACCGCATGATGCAATTTCTCCATTTCTCGCTTTATTTGTTGCGTGAGACTATTTGTGTGTGTGTGGGAGGGTTTTCCCCCGTGTTTGGGCCCTCCCTAGTACTCATGGACCGTTTCTAGGCCCTTTAGAGGGGTTTTAGCCTATTTTGGGCCAAAACCCCTTCGAATTACGGGATTGCCCTTAGGGCAACCCGTCTCTTTCTCTCTCCTATATAAGGAAGAGAGGAGAGAGTATCGGGTAGATGATTTTTGATGAAAATGCAGCTTTGATGTGACCTCCCCATGATAACGTGAGAGAGGAATAGGGAATCCGAGCTAGGGGTCCCCCTTGAAGGGAGGAGGAAGAGAGGAGTGCCGACCCAGGAGTCGGCGCCGCCTCGTCGCGCCGCCGCCGCTGTGCTTGCCGCCCCGCGATCAACGAACGCCGCCCCGTCGCCGTCCGTCACGCCGCCGCCGTCGGATCCGTGAGAAGCGGCCGCCCGCCTGCCTGCCGTCGCGCTGATCTGCTACGCCGCCGCCAGTTCGGCTTCTGCTCAGAGCCGTCGCCACTGTGCCCGCCGCCGTGGCGCTCACACGATCGTCGCCCTCGATGCCCTGCTGGGCCGCCGCCTGACCGACTGACGCTTTATCGTTGTCGCTCCTGGACGCCGCTGCACGGACCGCCACCGCGCCCTCTAGGTCACGACAGACCCACCAGGCGCGACCTCCACGCCGCCGGATCGTGCAGGTCGCCACTGCTCTGGTGCCCCTCGCCTGCCGCTCGTCGCCCCGTTCGCCGTCTCCATCCGCCGGGCGGAACTGCCGCCGGACAGAGCCGCCACCAGGCCGAGCCGCTGACGAGCAAACGATCGCCGCCCCGCTGCTCCTACGTGCCGCCAGAGCCGGATCGATCTCCGCCGCCGCCCGTCGAGCCGCCGCTAGAGTCATTCTGCTTTCGACTTCAGATTCTTCAAACGTCGACGAGCTGTCGTCGTCCGGGTCGTGACGTCGCTCGCCGCCGCCAGTTCGATCGTTCGCGATCACAGTGTTCCTAGCGTCGACTGACAGGTCTACCACTTCGGCCCTGATACTCGGGTCGCCCGACGCACCTGCTGATCGAGGGATCCCGCTACTAGGACCCTCTCTCCCTGTAGATAGTATCGTACTATCCTCGTGTGTTCTCCTCACGGTGGATCGCCTTTCCCACTTGCAGGTTGGTGCTGCCCGCGTGCGAGGGTGCTTCGGATCACTGTGATCTTCAGATCACGACGCCGCCCTCGATCGAGTATTATCACCTTCCCCAGTGATGACGGCGCTCGCTCCACCGCCGGGGACTAGCTTCTTAGGTACCTCTCGTTTGCCCGGGTTGGGTCGGGTTTGTTTCTCGGTTTCGTTCGAGATTTCACTGTCGTCGTACGGGTGCGGATCACTCCGGTCGTGGACTCCCACCGTAGTCGTCAGTAGTCGACCTAACGGAACGTGGGAAGGTCGATCCATTGAGCATCGCTTGGAGAGCTTCCCGGAGGTCACCCTAGGTCAGCTGCCGCTCCCTGTGCTTCTCGTTATTTCGAAAATTCGCATCACTAGCATATTTTACGCATCTTAGTCGTAGCTAGTTCAGATCCTTGTGTTGTAACACGAGCCGCCGATCCCGGCATCCATTGTGTTACATCAGATCCTTTAACCTATAGTGAAGCGGTCAATGATTCCAACTCTAAGAAATGGCGAGAAGCAATGGATTCAGAGATCCAGTCCATGCATCAGAACCAAGTATGGTACTTGGTTGACCCTCCTGAGGGTATAGTACCCATCGGGTGTAAGTGGATCTTCAAGAAGAAGATTGGTGCTGATGGACAGATTGACACCTTCAAGGCAAGGTTGGTGGCGAAGGGTTATCGTCAAAGACAAGGAGTTGACTATGACGAAACATTCTCACCAGTTGCTATGATTAAGTCAATCAGGATTCTTCTCGCCATAGCTGCACACCATGACTACGAGGTCTGGCAAATGGATGTGAAAACTGCCTTCCTCAACGGAAACCTTGAGGAAGAGGTGTATATGATACAACCTGAGGGTTATACATCCAAAGAGTTTCCAGAAAAGGTGTGCAGGTTGCAGAGATCTATTTATGGATTGAAGCAAGCATCTAGGAGTTGGAATATGAGATTTGATGAGACAATTAGATCTTATGACTTCATTAAGAATGAAGACGAACCTTGTGTGTACAAGAAAATCAATGGGAGCGTGATCACTTTTCTTGTCCTTTATGTGGATGACATTCTACTCATTGGGAATGATGTAGGTATGTTATCATCAGTGAAGGCGTGGCTGTCAAAGAACTTCTCCATGAAGGATTTGGGAGAAGCAACCTACGTATTGGGAATACGTATCTATAGAGATAGATCGAGAAGGTTGCTTGGCTTATCCCAAACCATGTACATAGACACCATTGTCAAAAGGTTTGGCATGGAGAACTCCAAGAGAGGTTTCATACCAATAAGACATGGAGTTCAGATATCTAAGGAGCATTCGCCTAAGACTCCTGAAGATAGAGCGTTGATGGAAAAGATCTCGTATGCATCGGCGATTGGAT
>CM044111.1:5381519-5460120 GCA_024174645.1 Lemna minuta | reverse complement strand
ATGATCTTACGCATGCATGCGCATCATTCATGTAATGTGCACCTAACCTTGTAGGAGATCTCGGCAGGTACTCGCACGTGGACTTGTCAGAGACAGCCCGAGCTTCCGATTATGTGGAGGCAGTGAAAGTAGTCCTCGAAGGAGGCCTCATCGAGACGAGAGCTGAGAACGGAAGAATTTCCTGGCAGAACCGGGCAGACAGAGTTTCTATCGTTTTATTATTTTGCTCTTTGTAGAAATGACGAATTTTATCGCTCGTCCATTTTTCTCTGCTCTCTGCCCTGCTCTTCTGCTCTGCTCTTCTGCTCTCTCTCTCTCTCTCTCTCCCTCTCCCATTCCCATTGGCTTGTCGTCATTTGCGCTTGCTGTGTCGCCCTGCATCTTTTGTTCGGACATCCTCGTTTGCAAAAGCCCTTCGAGATGACATATTCGAGAAACAAAGAAATCGGACATAATAAGGTGCGATAACGTGAGCTGCGGATGTAGAAAATCGTGCACATATGCTTGGTTAGAGAGGGAGAGAGAGAGAGACGTCAGATGGAAAACTATCCAGAAAAGGTGAAGTAACGATAAAAGAATTTTCTTATCCGCCGAAGAAACTTTATGGAGAATGCTCTTCCGACTGCCGCGGAAATCGACCAAATTGTTCGATTTGACATTCCTCAGCCTTCAATGGACTCCCTAACTGATCTCGTCTTCTCACTCTCCTTGTTCTCGAGCGGAATCTTCCCGTCTATCGTCACCCTCTTAGAAGTCAGACTATTTGGGCGGCGGAGGATCAAAAGCTCCGAAACAATGGCGTAATATTGCGGAATTTATTTTAGAATTATGAGGAATAGCGATAATTGAAGCCAGACAGAGACCGTCGTGAAGATAGAGATGGACAAGAAAGACGAAAATAACCAGGTTATAAACAAATTTTTCCCAGGTAAGCTCATACATAATGGAAGGAATGACTACTCTCACGTTCTGAAGGGAGGGCAGCTGGTGGTAGGCAGATCCAGCTCTCCACTACACAGAGACTGAGAGATTTACTTAGAGAGATGGGGAAATGGAGGAGAAAAATTCATGGAGACTGCTTCTAAGAGGGCATCACTGATAACAACATGAACTCAGCGATGGACTCCTGCCTGCTCGTGCTTCAGGAGAAGGGCGTCGTGCGGTCTCTTTCTCTAAAGCCACTGTCCTCTACCTCTCTCTCTGCCTGAGCAGACCCCTTATGATCTCTGCTTGTAGGCTGTCATCATCCACGGCCCCTATGAGGTCCGGAAAGCCGGTCGCTGAGGTCACTTCTCTCTGCAGGCTCTTGATGTCGCTGCACGTCTCTTTGAGCAGTTTTCCTGCAGCCGACGCCTGCCCATAAATTAGACGGCATTACATCTCCGAGCTCTCTCTGGGAAGAGAGAAATAGCAGAATAGAATACCTTTCCGAGACTGCGTCTGCGGGCCTCTGGGAGGAGGATTGCAGCTTGGCAACGAGCTCCTTGACGTCCTCGTCGCTAACTCTCTGATCGGCCTGTCCACGCGCGTCGACATTATCCTCTCCGTTAGCTCTTGATCTCAACTTTCTCTCTTGACGGAAACGGAGTGAACAGAGACGGATTGGCCTGGGGAAAGTCTTGGGCTGAGCTCATCTTCTTATATTAAGCGAGAGGCCGACCTACATCCATCCATGATGCCCCCACGCCCTGATTGGTGTGAGAGAGCTAGATAAATGGAGTGAAAAGAGAAAACAGGAGTAAAAAGCCCGATGGATGCAGCGGCACTGGGATCTTGACCAACATGTGGCTGACCAGGGTGCAACCGCAAGATCCAACGGGGGCCGGAGGCGTGCCACGTGGCGCGGCGCCGGGGACCATTTCGTGGGGTCTGTCATTTATATAGAACCATGTGCAAGTCCGACCCTTGGCGTGGGATAAGGATGGTCTTGTCCGGAAAACTCCGTCAAATCCCTCGTCTCTGTGACAGACACTAATCTGGCCTTCCATGAAGTAGAGAGAGAAGAGGTGTAGCATGAACGTAGGTGCGAGAACAGATCGCCCTGAAATGTTCGTTGTGAGAGAGAGAGAGCTGCAATGGTTTTCTTCGAGAGAGAAGTGGTGACGAGTGCAAGGGGCGTCTTTATCGTTTTTATGTGCGACTGAAAGATCGAATTAGCGGTAGAGGATAAAATATCCATTGCGTATTATCGCCAGGCAGAGAGAAGGCCGACCAACCTCTCGCAATCAAATGGAGGTCACCGAGGAGGCAAATTTAATGGATTACCCATTCTCTCCTCCTCACGTGGACCATGCTACATGGGTTGCCCAGCTGCTATGGGCATCCACACGTGGTAGTGTCTCGACGGCGAGATATTTCGCTCCCTGGAGTAAATCCCCTGCTTCACCGACTGCACCGCCCTTCTCCGCCTCTGCCCGAGGAGTTATCTTTCTTAATATACCAAAACGCCCAATTTCTAACCTCAATTCATCGTCCGATTTGACCGAATTTCAAAGATATCTCTCAAAATTCCCTAATTCTCCGTGGATTCGACCCTTAATTACCATTATACTAATTAATTACTTTGATTAATCACAAATTGGTAATATTAGGACTTTATTTTGACACTAAGTCGTGTGCATTCAACGACCATACGATTTAGTCTCGTCACTCTCCTCACCTCACTCTCCCGTTCGTCCACTAGCTCTCTCACTCTCTTTCTCTCACACTTTCTGTCTCTCTCTCCCTCTGGAATTTCTCTCTCTCTATCTCTCTCTCTCTCTCCCACAATCTCTCTCTTGCGCGACGGATTTCTCTTCCCTCTTTATCTTTTTCTTCTCTTTCTTCTCTCTCCTCCCATTTCCTCTCTCCTTCTGTTCCTCGCGCACGTGTGGGCACCGTAAGGAGAGGGAGATTTCTTCTCCCCTTCTCCACTTTCTCTCTCTCCTCGCATCTACTCGTGACAGAAATTTTTATTCTTTTTAGATGATTTGGTATCCATTTTGAATATCCCATGAATAAAAATATTTTGAACATATGTTTAAAGACCATGGAACATTGTATTATAATCTCATCATAATTTACCTTGTCATTGCATATGCTTATAGACTTAATATAAACATCACATAAGAATGATAATGAATAAAGGTCATTTCAATAAATATAAATGAAAGATAAAAGTGTGACTGGCTTGATAATAACTATTAGTAGTTTGATTTTTTTTACAAAACTTGGGCATCATGAATTAGATGCCCCTGCCTATGTGTTGTGATAGTCATACAACTATCGTCTTTGCTAGGAATCTTACATTTCACATGCACAAAGCACTTTTAGATAGATTTTTAGTTCATTCATAACAAGATGTTGAAGGAAGTTATTGTAACCTTGTGCATCCTTCATTGGACCAACTTACAAACATTTTCACTGAGAGCCTCAATGGTATATCGTATGAATCTTTCGACACCAAGTTAGGCATGTTTGATCTATATGCTCCAACTTGAGAGGGAGTGTTAGAGTATATAGCCTACTAAGGGCTCATCTTAGTACTCTCTCTACTTCTCTTTCGCTATACAAACACTTGTGCTTTTCTCTTTCTGATATATCACTTAGGTTTTTATTTACATAAGATTCAAAGCTTAATTGGGAAGGGAAAAAAATTACTTGGAGTTGTAGGTGTCCCTTGGTGTCACTACTATGAGAGAACTTTCTTTTCTAGGAAAGGGCGTGGGCAAATGAACTTGATGAAGGTATGACTTGGTGAAAAGAGAACCCAAATGCGATTAAAAGAGAGAGATATGGAGAGGTAGATAAGATAGAGAGACTTAATGGGTTTTTTGAAGAAGAGAGTTATGAGGAAGAAAATAGAGAGAAGAGACATATGTTTCCTTTTTGGGCCTTCAAATAAGCCTTCTATTTCTCTTGTTCTCTCTCCACTTTTTAGGCACCAAGTTATTTAATGATCCACGTATCTCATTGGCTATTTTCTTTGCATTTGCTAAAGTTCTTAGGCTAACATAGGCCTAATGATTTCTCTTTTTGCTGGGAGCTGAGGCTCGACAAACTCTCTGAAATTTATATCAAAACATTAATTGTAACACAAGATGTTGAATTAGACATTCAAAAAAGTTGATGCACCAAGAATATATGATCCCATCATCTATTATAGATGATCATATAATCTCGTATATAATAAAATTTATACTTACAAGGATCATTTGAAGGGAGTTCTTTGAGCGGCTCAAGCGTCCGGCCTCTAGCAGTATACACATGATCGCTAGACGATTGGATCTCCTCTTAGAGCATTCATCACCATGAGATGAAGAGAAGAGAGGGAGAAGTTTTCGACTAGGCTTGCATGGGCACTATTGTTATTGTCATTCTCCCCTTATTTATACACTTTGGGAATACCAATTTTTTGTCCAAAACCCTTATATTTATGTCTATATCCACTTATGCGCGTGACCCCTATGTAACCATATATCATGCCAATTAATGACTCCATCAACCTAATCACTTATTAGTCTTCCTTATAAATTAACCATATCAACATATAGATTAATTGGCTATGGATTGATTAAACCCAATTAAAAAGTTGAGTCGTCAGTTTGGTTGGTGCCAAGCTACACCATGTGCTCTAAGAGATATGAAGTATATCAGAACTCCTTCAAGAAACCTTATCGTCACTAGTTACCATGTGCATATTATCCATCATCTGCGCGAGACTTATGAATGACTTAGAGTATAGTTAACTGTCAAGCCCCAATTGGTCACTCAACTTAGCACTGATGCGAGTAGGAAATCATTTAGAAAAAATTCTTTAATATTTTCACTATCTTGGCCAAGGACTTAACCGCATCTCATTCCTTGGGTCGATCTCCAATTATACCGAAGGCAGATAATCCTTTATTGACCACTCGATCACCTTCGAGAACTTCATATCATATCCAATCTATGACATTTTGTATATCCCTTGGCTACGGATTCGTAACTTATAGTCAAAATACGATCATCCACCCACAATATATCTTTGTTGTCTCAAGTCAAAACACCACAAACACAACTGTGACATAAAGTAACTTGTTTGACATAATACCATTTAGGGATTGATAACATGCAACTTATATGTCTAATTACATGACTATTAATGCAAATTAAGGCATAAAACATTCTATTCCTATGCATGTTATCATATTTTTGAGGTTATATTCACCATTCTATGCAATTCAAATTATAATATCAAAATACATTATTTTAAGAGATAATCATGCATAATTAAAAGTTAAATTTTTTATAGTAGATTATTCCTCTTTTATATTTGAGATTAGAATTAAATTTTAATTACAAATAATACGAGAAAATATATTTATATACATTCATTTATTTTTCTAGTGTCATTTTCCAAAGAAAATAAGTATATTTTTGAGTTAGAAATTTATTCTCTTGTTATTTCTTAAATTAAAATGTATAGAATAAGGTATTATATAATTTTGAATAAAAAAAATTTGTGTTAAAAAAGAGTTATATTTTGAAAGTTATGAATTTTTCTATTTTTAGGGATTTTTCTAGAATTTTTATGAATTTATTATAATTTAAAATATTTTAAAAGTGGCAGCTGACGTGACGAGCGCGCTTGCATGTCTCCATACGGCGACGTGTGTGCACATCACATGGCGCATGCGTGTGCACGTCATTATTACATGCGGTAAGTGGTTAAGTGCATTGTTTGGGGGCATGAGCTAACCGCTTAAAAGCGTCGTCCTTATATACTTGTCGCATCCCCTTAATTTTTTTAATGTGCAGATATTTTTGTTTTTATTTCTTTGCAGGTGACGTGGCGTAATGTGAGACATGTGATTCGTGGAGTTAATTGCGACCGTTGATCTTCACTTATTAGTAGGGGTACATAGTAGCATATGATCGAGTGACATTCTGTTTTATTAAACGGATCAATCGTGGCCTTTCATATGAGAAATTATAACGACCAAGATTTGAAGCACCTCTAAATGGACCTAAAACATCGAATCATGATCAAAAGGATGAGATGAGGCGATGCTCTCTCTTCACGTAGACACATGGTGTGATTTAGACGCTTCGCTAAGGATCCAACAGTCGCGACGTACCTATAAGGATTTACCTCTTCGGATTTCATCATGACCATTGATCTCATCAAGGAGAAGATCCAACGATCACGCCAAATTTTCAAATGTTATAAATTCTCTCTCTTTGACAGTGTTAGGCATTTAAGGATTTTTTTATCAATTGAACCTTTAGGACAGAAAAATTCTTCAATGTCATGTTTTATTCCTCTTCTACACTCATTTCCACATCCGAGGAGTGTTTGAAATCCAATTTTGTAAAGGGAAAATGAAGAATTTGTCACTTGAACTCCAAATTTTTGTTTTTTGAAACACGGAATGAAAAGCTTTGATCTAGAAGTAAGTGGATCATTTCAAGCACAATTTTGGGTTAGATTACACATTTTCATCATAATATTTTATCCTATATCATTAGATTTTCATTTTGATTAATAGGTTAGATTAATTTTATGAAATTTAGTTATTTTCTCTTTCTTTGTGATATTTTTTTCTCCTTATCTTACTCCTTGATTTCTCTACGAATACGAATCCAAATTGATGATTTTTTAGTCCTTGGATTCATCTAAGAGTCTTCTTTCTAAAAATATCAATTTTCCTAATTTCTTACCTCAATTCATTTTCCAATGTGATCAAACTTTGAATATATCAAAAAAATTTCTCTAATTCTCTGTGGATTTGATTCTTACTCACCAGTATCCTAGTCAGCTCACAATTAAATCATAATTTCAGTGAGTTTAGAAATTATTTTGACATGAGGAAGTGTATTTTCAACGACCGTACCAATTTCGTTTCATGAGAGATTTATACGAATCAATTTAGTGAACTCTTTCCCTACAAAGCAGTTAATATCTATCCTTGGTGTCTCTATATTGATGGCCACATGATCAGACATACTTATCATATGAGTGAGATTATATAGTGCTATTCTTTTCAGATAATTTGATGTCCTTCTCAAATATCTCATGAATAGGAATATTTAGAACATATGTTTAAAGAATAATGATCACTATATTATGATCTTATCATAAAAATCAATGTGTGATTAGCATGTAGGCCACATGATTTTCATCACTTTTTGAATTTACATAGTTTGTATTATATGTCGAGGACTAATATTGATCATTTGACCTCATTCATCTTAAAAAAGGGTGTTGACCAACATTGTCTTCTATCCCTCCTCTTATATTATTGCACTTAATAAATTCATTGAAAATTTCATGAGTCAAATTTAACATGATAGTTAACAAGCCTAGTTCTAATATTATTAAGAATTTTCTTGAGGTATAAACCATGGGATAAGGTTGAGAATTTTTTTAAAAGTCTCAAATATGCATGTAAAGTACATTTTCTGTTGGATTTCTATAATTCTGATTATGATGTGATGAAGGGCTTGATATGAGATTCCTTTTATAACTAACATTTGTAATAACTAATTTGACCAATTTAGTGAAATTCTTCCAAGTGTTCCATTTTACACTCGTCACTTAACTAGTTCTTCATTCTGGTTTTCCCTATCCTCATCATGGAAAGTTTATCACTTCTGGGACGGCACTACTTGTTCTTTGAAATGATGGTGGCATTTGAATTACTACAATTTTAATATAGTAACTTGATGCACCGCGGGGGGGGGGGTGTACCTTCACAGGCAGTGAAACACCAGTTCTTTGCCTGCAACCAAACTTTTATATAGGCTATCCAAGATATTGGGCAGCAATTTTCACCGCTTATTAGCATGTAACACTGCGCTCTCTCTCTCTCTCTCTCTCTGTCCCTCTGTTTCGTTCAAGGGAGAAATGGCTTGCTTGCAGGACGTGCAATGTTGGGAAGGTTGTCGGAGATGTGAACAGCACCGCAAATCCTGATAAGGGTATTGGAAACAGAGTCACTTATCTTTCTTTACTGCTCTGGCGGCTTATGCACTGCGCGCTATCTTCCAGGCAACTTCTAAATAACCCGCTAAAACACGTCACGTGATAGCTTTGTCCCTTAAGCCAGCTGACCAAAGTTTAAAACGTGCGAAACCTTTCACCCTCGAGATGGAAGCACGAGGTGAACTATCTTGAGAGCAAGGTCGCGGTATCAGACACCCCCGGGAAAGGAGTCCTGCATCCCCCAGGAACGGTCAACGCGCGCCGTTGATGATATTTACTCCGACGTTTAACAGCCATCATAATCATGCTAAAAAGGTTGTAGAGTCGACACGTTTTCGCTAGTTTGACAAAGCGGTTCATTTACAGTAAGATGAACGGCAAGCAGATTCTTGCGTCTGTGTCTCTTCCATCTCACCCGTCCTATCTGATGATTATATCTCTCTTCCTCCCTCTATAAAACCGGCGACGAAGTATCCGTGGTCTCTCACAATTACTTCCAACATCGACCTCCATAGATTTTCCTTTCTTCTCTGCAAAACGAATGAGTCTCCCGACTTTCTTCCATGTCTTCGTCTTTTTCTCGCTGACTCGAAGCGGCTCATCTTCGGATCAGCGAACGGCCTCTAGCCTTCTGTCGTCCGATGCTACGCGCTCTCTCCTAAGCGGGAGGAAACTGTTTCCGGGGACCGCCAGTGAGCCTAAGAGATCCGCTCTCGGAAGCTCGAGTGGGATGGTGAGCGTGAACGACTTCGGCGCTCTAGGAGATGGATCGTCGGACGACACAGAGGTGGTGCTCTCTTCTTCGAATATATCCTCGCTTTAAAAGGAAACTCATCTTTTCTCCGGTCTCACATTATTGATAAATGCAGGCCTTCGCGGGGGCATGGAAAACAGCCTGTTCATCGTCGGCGCCCGTTACGATGCTCGTCCCTGAGGGGAAGTCGTACAGACTCAAGCCCATCGTCTTCTCCGGTCCGTGCAAGTCTACGGTCACGGTATCGGTGAGTCGGAGAACCCAAAACGCTAGCCTTACGTGGCGATCTTATTTCTTAAACCTCTTGGCGTCTTCGTTATCCGACAGATTAAGGGGTCCATCCTGGCCTCTGAAAAGATATCAGACTGGGAAGGAACGGACCGCAGGTTCTGGATGCTCTTCGACAAGGTGGATGATCTCACCGTTGATGGCGGCGGAATCATCGACGGCAACGGGCAGGTGTGGTGGAAGTTCTCCTGCAAGGTGGACTCTAAGCAGGTAGGCAAAAACAAAAAGGCCAAGAATTTTTGCATCAATTTTCCTCCGTTGCTAACACTCTTCTCTGCTTCACTATGATGCAGACATGCAAGGGTGCGCCCACGGTAAGACGACCTGGATTCCCTGCTATTTGCGAGAAAGATCGCGCGCTTACTTTGCTTGCTTGTTTATGTGCAGGCGTTGACTTTCCAGTCCTGCAATCGCCTGAGCGTTGAGGACCTCCAGTTGAAGAACAGCCAGCAGATGCACGTAACCTTTTTAAACTGCGCCGGGGTACGCGCCTCCCAGTTGACCGTCTCCTCCCCGGAGGAGAGCCCCAACACTGACGGCATCCACGTTTCCGGCAGCACCAACGTGAAAATAAGCGACTCCGTCATAGCGACGGGCGACGACTGCATCTCCATCGTCGGGGGCTCGAGCTCCGTAACCGTCACCAGCGTCGTCTGCGGACCTGGCCATGGTATCAGGTATGTGCGAGTCTACTATTCTCTCCTCCCTCGTTGTTTGATGAGTGGTCTTTAGTTTCTCCTGCTCCTCTTCTGCACGCGACTGGGCTTAACGTTTTCCCTTGTTGCGCGCTACTGGCAGCGTCGGGAGCTTGGGAGCCGACGGCGCGGTAGACACAGTGTCCGACGTGTTGGTCGACACGGCGACGCTTAGGGGGACCACCAACGGTGTCCGAATCAAGACCTGGCAGGTGAGAATTAGCTTTTTCAGAGGACTTCGATTTCGCAATTCTCTATGTCACTCCTTTGTGGAAATTCTGTCTCCGGCGGCTAATTTATTTACCGGTCTGAAAATGCAGGGTGGGAAAGGGTACGCCAGAAACATCGTCTTCAGGAACATCGTAATGGACAACGTGAAGAACCCAATAATCATCGACCAGAAATACTGCGACTCCCGAAAGCCGTGCAGCGAGGAGGTGCGAGCTCCCCCTTTCTATCTATCTATCTATCTATCTATCTATCTATCTATCTATCTATCTATCTATCTATCTATCTATCTATCTATCTATCTATCTATCTATCTATCTATCTATCTATCTATCTATCTATCTATCTATCTATCTATCTATCTATCTATCTATCTATCTATCTATCTATCTATCTATCTATCTATCTATCTATCTATCTATCTATCTATCTATCTATCTATCTATCTATCTATCTATCTATCTATCTATCTATCTATCTATCTATCTATCTATCTATCTATCTATCTATCTATCTATCTATCTATCTATTTATCTATCTATCTATCTATCTATCTATCTATCTATCTATCTATCTATCTATCTATCTATCTATCTATCTATCTATCTATCTATCTATCTATCTATCTATCTATCTATCTATCTATCTATCTATCTATCTATCTATCTATCTATCTATCTATCTATCTATCTATCTATCTATCTATCTATCTATCTATCTATCTATCTATCTATCTATCGATCTATCTATCTCTCTTCCCGTATCTAATGTTCGGTTGCTGACTGGAAGGTTATGGTTGATATTGACGACGCAGAAATCCGCAGTCTCGGTGAGCGGCGTGACCTACCAAAACATCAAGGGCACGAGCGCCACGGGGGTGGCCATTAATTTGGACTGCAGCGACACAGTGCCCTGCCAGGCAATAACCCTTCAGAACATAAACCTCGTCGCCAAGAGCGGGACACCGGCGAAGAGCTTCTGCCGCAACGTCGAGTTCTCCAAACAGGGGGGAGTCGTACCGTCGACTGGTTCCCCGTGAAAACGCGTCCTTCGTCTCAAACGAGGGGAGTGCACAATATTATCTGCTGTGCTCCCCCAATACTGATTTGATCATTTCATTCGTTATTCATTGAACACTGTACAGTAGTTTGATTATTTCTTTATTCTTTGTATTCTACTGCGAGGGTGCAGCTGTAAATGTTGACAGTTGCAAATCGCAAACACAAATATTGCGCAATACACAGTCCCCATATGATGTTCTAAAAGGCCCTCTCTGTGTCCCAAAATATGACCTAGTTGGGGAATCCATAGCCAGTTCACGGTCAGTGCTGGCCCTCGACCGCACCACATCCCCGGCTGAACTCCCCCCCTCGTACATTCTGGTCCTTTTGACTTCCCTTGGAAATGAAACGTTCGTGCTCTTTCTTCCTTGACGGGGTTGTTTCTTGTTAACTGGCCTTTGGCTCCTCTCTATTTGGACTAAAAAGCTTTATTTCCAAGCTTGATTTCGGGCCTAACAAGGCTTTGCTTCGGAGACTAAGTTGAGGTATATGAACTGCAAAGTTTAAATACGCAATGACTATTGACTGATTAATTACTTCTGATTCCTGAGAACCGACTAGTTCACCTGTTGACCGATCAGCAACTTGCTGTTTTCCATTTTATCTTGAAGTTTGATCTTTCTTAGTCAACCACTATTGAAAGGAAACTATACCACCATTTGAAGGGGTTTACTTGATGTTTTATCGGCCTCGTCAATGCATATACCCTATCATTCAAAAATCAAGAAGAAGCTAGATAAAATTATGAAGTAATTTCTCTGAAGGTTATAGTGATTAATTTATGGGCACAACAACATATGTTTATACCCTACGGAAATTTCTATATCCAAATAAAATATCCAGTGTACAATGAGAACACTCTTCGGTAAAGATAGACATTTATTAGGGAACTATGCCAAGAACATAGATACAATATTAGGAAGAAGTTCAGCAGAATATTTCTTATGCGTAGAATAATAACAGCATATGGTCTCATTAAAAGTTAAATTTGCTATGTTATATTGTCAAGAAGTATGTCTGTGTGGGTGTGTGTTTTTATCTCATGTATTTTGTTTTTGGATCTTGTTCCTGTAAGGATCTTTGTACCCCAAAAGAGTGAAACCCTCATAATCCCCTGTTTTCTCTTTTCACATGTTACCAAATTTATAGGATTATTCCGTGATTTTTTGTTGATCTTCACTTCAATTTAACACTGTCATTGCATTTCTCTTTTTGAGACCTTTCTTGTGACGATTGGTTTGAGGACAAGGGGTACATATGACATCTCAATGGTTATTGCCGTGTTTTTTGAATCATTGGCACCAGTTTTGATAAAAATCTACCTCGAAATCATCCTCTTCTATGTCTTTCCAGCATTGAAGGACATGAAAAGATTTCTCACAAAATTTTTGGAAAAGATCTTTTTGGCAGTTACATTGATTTTGTAAAAGATCTTGTGGCAAATATTGTAGAGTTTTCCTACCCTATGAACATTGGCTACAGAAATTATGTTGCAAAATAATGTTGACATAAATTTGGGGTAACTATTTGTTATAATTAGTCACATTTTTTCACCAAGCATCTATTTGTCATAATGGGTAAGTACATTGGTGACCCTTTTCAACCCTTTAAAAGGTTGAAATATAGCTGACGACATATTTTGAGAAATGGAAGTGTAGAATATCTTAAATACCTAAGAATTACGGACCTCTAATGAATACTTGGAAAATTGACTATTTGGTTGATAAGTCAAATTTAGGATTTTAAATATGTCATTTTGATCAATGAAAGTTGTGGGATAATATTTATAAAATTTCAACTTAATCACAAATTACCACATATAAAGTAATTAAGGAATTGAACAATAGAGAAGAAAATTATAAGATTATAATTTTAGTTTATGCAAATTGAAGATTTTTGTGAAGAAAGCAAATGAGATAACTGTGGAGAATGAAATGAATATAGGACAAAAGTCTACAATATCTAAATCTTCTTTCCAAGATAGGAATATTTGATATCAATGAAGAAAAAAAATTGTTGAGATTGATGATCAAATAAGAAAATATTAAGACCAATAAAAGAAATCCTAGTCTAATTTTGATGGTTGTTAGTTCAAAGTTTCAATTTAGTAATGCTTGTATTTCAATCATCCATTCAAGAGTGAGTAGGTGTTTTGAAATCAGCATGAAGAATAAAAATGAATTACAAGAAACATATTATACATGATGTTCCAAACACGAATGATGATCCCTCAATGCCCTTTATTTCTTAGACCAGCCTATTATAGAGGCAGACATCAAATCATAAAATCCCGAAGTTTTAGAGCTCCTTTTGAGATCAATGCATGGATAGAGGATGAAAAGAAAAATGGGCCCTCAAAAGTTCAATTTAAAATTCTCTCTTGATTGTAGTATATCAAGCCTTGCTAATGGATCATTTGTCCCCAATGATTGGTTTCCGTCTCCTTGTTAGCACTATCAAATCCTCATTTAATTCTGCACATTATTAGTTCTAAAAAGAGAACGAATGGAAACTTGTTCTATTCATTTACACGATCCCCTTGGCTACTGATTTTTACCTTTTCTGCCTTAACTTCTATATCTGGAATGTTTTCCATGTCACATTTGTGGGTAGTCAAATATAATTTTTAGATATTTTAATACCAATTTTTTTAATCTTGACATGTGCCCTAAGCACTCTAGAGGAAAACCATCCAAAAAAATTTTGTGCCATTTTCTCTACATCATAAGGCTTAGATTCAGGCTGAAGTACATTCTAGCAACAAAGTACCTTGTGTCATGTCTATTTTTTTTGTGGCCTTTTTTTTAACAAGGGCTCCCTAGTGTATTCTTGCTACTCTTGCTATATCCACCTTGTCAGAACCTTTTACGCTAGTGGCCACTAGCTTGCAAGGTCTAGATAGGGGATGTGACTCCATGCCCCCCAATAATTTGGTGGCAGTCCTCTTGCTAAAGGCAAAAAAATATTTCCTCCCATCCCTCAAAGAAATGGTGGAAAGACTTTGGGAAGCCTTACTAGGCTAAGGTAATAGTGTCCTCTACTCCAGCATGCTTGATAATTCCCCCTACATCTATAATAACAAGAAGGTCGATGATCTAGATGAACTTCACCCTAGTAGATTATGTAGCAATCTAAGGCACTTTATTCTTCAGCCAATTGATAACATACAATTTATACCGGTAATTAAATGATTATTAATACAAATTAAGGCTTAAAATATTCAATTCTTACGAATGTTTTCATACTTTTGAGTGTATATCTATCATTCTATGTAATCTAAAGTTATAATATCAAAATACATTATTTTCAGGATAATTATGAATAATTACAGAATATATTTTGGAGTAGATGATTCCCATCTTTATTTAAGATTATAATTAAGTTTTAATGTTAAATAGTAAGAGACAATATTTTTGTATACACCCGTTTCTTTTTCTACTTTTATTTTCTATAAGAGATAAGTATATTTTTATAAAAAAATATTCTCTTGTTATTTAATAAATTTGACTTTGACAATGATAGATTATTTAATTTTTGATCCAAAAAAATAAATTTAGATTAATTTGGAGTTATATTTTGAGTGTTGTAAATTTTCTAATTTTTAGGGATGTTTTAGAATTTTTATGAATTTCTATGAATTTTTAGAATTTATTTTGAATTTATTTATATTTAAAATAATAAAATTACTTCTTATTTTATCACGTTGATGTGACAACCGGCTTAAGTGTCGACACTTGACGGCGTATGCACACACCACGTGTCGCACACGTGCGCGTCATTAGCATGTGATTAAGTGGTTAATCACCATGTTAATGGTAAATGTTAACCATTATTATTGTATATAGTTTTATACGCAATATTTTATATTATTTTTCCTACGTGGGACTATCTTTTTATTCTTTTATCTTTCCGCAGTTGACGTGACACACTCATAATTGTTTGATCGGTGGAAATAAAAAGGATTTAATCTTAGCCCCTCATTTTCACGTAAGTGAGAAAGGGGGGGTACATGGCAACATCTTAGTGGACGAAAATTTATTTTTTAAAATGGATCAATCTTGACCATTCATCTGAGGAGTTGTAGTGGCGAGGATTTGGCGAGCCATCTGAGATCTAAAATGTCGATTCACGATCAGACAGATAAGATTTCGTAATGCTCTCTTTTCACACGATCACGTGGCATGATCCTGATGCTTCGCTGAAGATCCGATGGTCGCAATTTAACCATAATAATTCGTCTCTTTGGATTCTATTGCGACGGTTGATCTCATCATAGAGAATATCTGACAGTCATGCTCAATTTCAAAATATTATAAATTCACTCTCCTCGATAGAAAAATATATTCTTAGATATTTTGAGTAATCGAACTATTTAGACATCTCAATTCGTGAATCTCTTGATTTCTTACTCTTCTAGAATCATTTCCGCATCTAGGTATTGCTTGAAATTAAGATTTATTTTCAAAAGAATAGGTAGATTTCACCTCTTGAACTCCAAATATTTGTTTTAAAAAATGCGGGATGAAAAGTCTTTGATTCGGGGATCAATTGGATATTTGAAGCCCAATTTTGTCTCATTTATCAATTTATTTTAATTTTGAAGCCTAGATTAGATTAATTTTAGAAATTTTATCAAATTCTCTCTCTTCGCGATTGATTTTTCTATCTTGATTTTTTTCGCGAATACTGATTCAAATCTAGTGATTTTTTATTCTATGGATTCATCTTGGAGTCTTCTTTCTAAATTTACTAAAATCTCTAATTTCTCACCACATTTCCTCATCCAATTTGATCGAATTTGAAGAATACCTAAAAAATTCCCTTTTTCTTCGTGGATTCAACCCTTATTCACCATTATACTAATTTATTCTTGATTAAAAGTTTAAATTGATGAGTTTGGTAATTATCTGGACACGCATTCATGTGTTTTCAATGATCACACAAAAATGTTTTATCACTAGTTTGTCTCTTCTTTTTGGTACACATCCCTTTTTGACACTAAGTTGTCTTGATTTGCAAGCTCAAGGATATATATCCCTATAACTAGAACTCCTTTCATCTTAACCTCCATGAATCCTACTGCGAGTTATCTCCTTTTATTTATTATCGATAGTCAACCGTGCTTTGTTCAAGGGTACAACTTGACTTAACCTACCTCCCTTACCTTGAAAGATATCCTTTATGTTCTTGGTTTCCCCGCTAACCTTTTATCTATTATTTCTATTCTTCATACACGTCATTAGGTGGAAAGTTCTTCACTTTTCAGTGTGTTTCTTAGATTTATGTACCATTTGATGAAACGATTTTGTGTGGTCCTTGAATACACACAAATTCATGAGTCTCATGCGGATGAGGGATTATAAATTCATGGAAACTAACGATAAGAAGGTTTCGTGAAGGAGTTCTTAGCTACTTCATATGTCCTAGAGCACGTGGTGTAGCTTGGCACCTAACGGGCTTGCAACTCAACCTATCAATTGAATTAAATTCATCCTTAATGAAGTAATCTATATGTTGACATACTTAATAAATATGACTCAACTTTGTAATAGGGAGAGAATGAACCTAACAAGGATGCCCATGCGAGCCTAATGGAAAACTCTCCCCTCTCTTCTCTTTCTCTCGTGGTGATGAGTGTTCTAGACGACATTGACAGAGCAAGACCAAGTGGTCATCAATTTCACATGGTCAAGAGTCAAAAATAATTCCAAACTTACCAATTTGATGAAAATATCTCGAATTGAGGGGTATAATGTAAATAAGGGTCGAATCCACAGGGAATTAGGGAAATTTATGATGATCTCTTCGAATTTGATCAAATCAGACGATGAGTCGATGGTAGAATTGGGGAAAATGGTAGATTATGAAAGAGAACTTCAAGACAATTCCATGGAATCAAAAATCATCAAATTTGACTTTGATTCTGCGGAGAAATTGAAGATCGAAGTGGGATGATTTTTCTGAAGTTAAAAATCGCGAAAATACCAAAAATAAGCTTAAAATTAAATCAAATTACTAATCTAAATGGAAATTAAACATGAATAAATGAAAGATTAGTGAAAACCAACTCCACTAACCCTCAATTTCAATTGGATTAACCCAATTAATTGCTGAGATTAAGGCTTTTCATAAAAAATCCAAAAATTGTGATTGTCGAGTTCAAGCTTTGATTTCTCCTTCGTCTTTCGCCCAAATCTTGATCTTAAGCACTCCGTGGACGCGAAATTGAGTCTAGAAGAAGTTAGGATCAAGAGATTCAAGAGATTTGGAGTCTAAACAGATCAATTGTATTGATTTTCTCTCGAATGCTTTATAAATCAGAAGAACATCTCAATTTATAGTGTATTTGGGCGTAACTGTCCGATTGGATTAATCAACGGTTCTGATGAAACCATTTCATTGTGAACTGTTATGATTAAGTCCGGTCATCCGATCATCAATGGAACGCTCAGATGAAGCCACGTGTCACGCATTATAAAATGCCTTGAAAATGCATCAGTTAGATCTTCATCGGACGCTTCAGATGCGTTTTGATCGCGTTTAATCTCGACCGTTATAACTCCTTGATGGATGGTCGCGATCATTTCACTAAATTCCCAATTAAGGCACGTGTGTGATAGGTCATCCGGTGGACCTCGAGTTCACGCAATCCACGCGCGATATTCAATTCGATTGCATCCAACACATTTAATGCTGCCACGTCGCCTAAAATAAAAACAAAGAAAGAATAGTCCCACATAGAGAAAATCAAAGAGATTCGTCGGGTATATAAGATCCACAGATTTAAGCAGTTAGCTTAAATCGGATTGCGGATGCTGATATGTACTATAACCCTATATTATGATTAAATATAAATACACACACGTATCATCTCCGCGCCACCTAGGCGCTCGCGTGGGTCCGCGTGTCTCTGCCACGTGGCCTTGCATGCCACGTCGCATCCATGTGGATCCCGGGCGATTAATAAACCCCTTTTTGTTTATTTTTTTATTGTTTTGATATATTTAAAATAAAAAATATACTTAAATAAATTCATAAAAATTTAGAAAAATTCCCGAAAAATCCCTAAAAATTAGAAAATTCATAACTTTCAAAATATAACTCCAAATTAATCCAAATTTCTTTCATTTGATCCAAAATTTAATTATCTATCATTCTAAAAATTAAAAATTAAAAAAATGAGAGGTTTAATTTCTATTTCAAAAATATATTTATTTCTTCAAGATTTTAACTTTAGAAAATTAAATAAATGTTTATAAAATGATTTCTCTCATTATTTTGACTTTAAAAAGCACTTATAATCTGAAGTAAAGATGAGTTATAAAATTATTTATCTTTAATTTATCATATTTAATCCTAATTTAAAGTATTTTGAGATTATATTGACTTTTTTATGGAATGATAGATAAATACTTATAAATATGATGACATGCATAGAAATGAAATTATTTATGCCTTAATATGCATCAATAATCATGTATTATCATGTCTAATTAGCATGTTACCAGACATCCAATTGTCTAATAATCGTGTGGATACCGCTAGAGGCTAAACACTTAAACGGCTTGAAGAACTCCTTTAGATGATCTCTATAGGTATAAATTTTATCCTATACTGGATGATAGGATCATTTATTCTTGGTGCTTCAACTTTGTTGAATGTTTAGGTCAACATCTTCCACTGTGATCAATGTTTTGATCAAAACTTTGGAGTGTCTATCAAGCCTCAGCTCACAACATTAAGATTGATCTTTAACAATTTCAGAATTTCTTTTCTAGTCATTAACATTAGTATAATTTTGGATTTGATTAATATTTATTTCATGAGTCATTACACTTAGAAGATTTTTTAGGTATTAGTAGGAAATTTATAAAATTCTACATCAAAGTGAGATTAAGATAATTGATTTTAGGTTTGGTTTTAATAATTTATTAGCCCATTCATTCATCCTTTGAACATTTATGAACAACATTTTAGACGCATTCAGGATCAGTTTAGGCAATATGTAGAGTCCATATTCTCATTACTAATACATTTAAGGGAAAAGACAAAGTATAAAGTTGAAAGTAGAAGTCAAAGTCAAAGGTAGAAGTCAAAGCAATTATTCAAGCAATGTTTTTATTTCAATAATTTTATTTTTGTACTTTACACACTTTAAATTTATATTATTTGTTGTTATTTGATTTTCATTGATTTAGTTTAAGTTCCATTTTTATCTATATACCTTGTGTGAATTTATTTTTATAATTAGGGACAATTAGAATCACCCCCACACACCACGTTGAATTCGAGCAAGTCGTACTTAGACCTGAGGGAAAGGGTGAGATTCTTTAGTGAATCAATCCTAGAGAGCACAAGTCTATGCAGTTGACCAAAAATTCAACTAAAGGCATATTTGTTCTTTACCTTTCAAGATCACACGGGATTGGGGGTGAGTGACCTACTTGGAGTGTACATGGATTGGTGATGCAGCTCGAAGAACTTCAAAGAGGCAGTTCGACTCGAAGGGAAGTAGGGAGTGGCGTGTCGAGTTTTGGGAGTCGGCCCATGGGAGAAAAGACAAGTGGTGACATACCTAGAGACGTCGATGAAGTGGGGTTACTAACCGAGAGCATGAGCAAGTTAGATCAAAAGCTCGTGTTTGAACTTTAATCTAATGTGACCATTTAGTAATTGCTATTAGGGGACTAACAAGATGAGGAGAGACTCCAAGTAGACTACATCCTCTTGGGACTGGCACGGGGTTTTGGATACTTTTTTTAGCATAAAAAAATCTAGTGTACGAGAGACATGAGGATTTGAGCATCTAATCAACAAAGTAAAAAAGAATTAGAAAATTATAAATATTCAAAAGAAAGTAATTCAACCCCCCCCTTCCCCCTCTAGTAAAGTCACCATTCAACTAGGGAATTTCAATTTCATCTTCAAATATAATCTCTATGGAACAATGGCTCCTCACAATGCCCAATTGAGGGCCAAAGGATTGACTGACTTATTTCATTGACTACTATGCCTTTCTCTTTAGTCATTTGATTCAACTTCATCTAGGTTCTGTCATCTCTAGTGGTCAATCAAGGCTATCCCTACATCAAAAGGATGATTACCAAGTAGCAATGAAGCAACAAAAGTATGTTTCTTAAAAGGAGATTGATAACATGCTAATTAAGCATAAAAATACATGATTATTGATGCACATTAAGGCATAAATCATTCCATTCTAATGCATGTTATCATATTTTTGAGTGTTTATCTATCATTCTATGAAAAATTCTTTATAATCTCGAAATGCATTAATTTAGGGTTAATTATGATGAATTAAAGGATAATATTTTTATAACCCATTTTTATTTGAGATTATAATTAGTTTTTAAAGTTAAATAATAAGAGAAATAATTTTTTACACATTCATATATTTTTCTAAGTCTTAAAATCTAAAAGAAAGGAGTGTATTTTTGTAATATAAATTTAATCTCTAGTTATTTATTAGATTTGACTTTTTAGAATGATAGATAATTTAATTTCTGATCAAATAAAATAAATTTGGATTAATTTAGAGTTATATTTTGAAAGTTATGAATTTTCTAATGTTTTGAGGTTTTTCATATTATTTTTGAATTTTTCTGAATTTTTAATAAAATTTTTGGGAATTTTCTGAATTAAAAATCGATTCTATAAGTGCGCAGGTGACGTGGCGCAATCTAGAGCATCCGATTGTGCGTTTAATCATGACCACTTATCATCACTTAATGACGGGGATACGTGGCGCACTCTCATTAGTCGACGAATCGTTTTTAAAGTGATTTAATCTCAACCGTTAATCTGAAGAGTTATAACGGTTGAGATTAAAACTAACGGAAACACATATAAATGTACGATCAAGATCGAACGGTGGGCATTTGATGCGTTACTTATAACGAGTGCGACGTAGAAAAATCTCGATGGTCCATCAGAGATCCAAGAGCCACAGCTTGATTGAAGATTAAATGCCAATTGGACGGTTACACCCAATATGCTTTGGAAATTGAGATGTTCTTCGACATTGTAAAGCACTCGAGGGAAATTCGAGTAAATCAAACTATTTAGTCACCAAATCCTATGAATCTCTTGCTTCTAATCGCTTCTAGACTCAATTCGGCATACACAGAGTGCTTGAGAGTGAGATTTGTTGAGAGAAGAGGAAGAAATTGACGCATGAACATCAACGATCACATTTTCCAAATTTTGGATGAAAAGCCTTTGATCCGGTGACTAATTGGATCAATTCGAGCGCAATGTTGGGTTAGGGATAGTGTTTCATCCTAATCTTCCTTTGTATTGCTTTAGATTTCATTTTAGAATTGTAATTTGAGTCAATTTCAATTTTAGTTTTTCGAGATTTTATTTTTTGGAAATTTATCTCATGTTCATTCGATGATTTCTCCGCCAATCTTGATCCAAATTCAGTGATTTTTGATTCTGTGGATTCGTCTTCAAGTCTTCTTTGCAAAAATATCAAAACCCCTAATTTATATCCATATTTCATTGTTGGATTGGATCAAATTCAAAAAGATCATCAGAAATTCCCTAATTTTTGTGGATTCGACTGTTATTTACCACTATATGAACGCAAAGAGAGAGAAAATCAAAATAAAATATAAAATTAACCTAATCTATGATTTTAAATTGAAGTATAATGATACATGATGAAATATTAGGATGAAAATGCATAACCTAACTTGAAGTCATGCTAGAATTGATCCAATTGATCACTAGATCAAGAGCTTTTCATTTGCGAAGTTGAAGACGAAATTTGTCATTTAAGGGGGGATTTCTCCCTATTCTTTTGACGAAATCTTGATTTCAAATACTCACTGAACGCAGATATTATTCTAGAACAGGAAGAGATCAAGAGATTCAACAACTGAGTTGTCTAAATAGTTTAATTTACTCAAAACATTCAAAAATGATTTACATCACCGAAGAACATGTTAATTTATAGACAAATTTGGGCGTGACCGTTGGATTTGGCTCTTTATCTTTAATCAATGGCTCAGATGAAATGCTTGGATGCCAATCGTTTCCATTAAGTCACGTTTGTTCGATCAAAGAAGGAGTGCTCATATTTTTCCACGTCTCGCGTGAAGAAGAAACGTTGTGTGATCGCGTCTGTCTGATCGTGAATCGACACTTGATATGTCGCCACACATCCATCAAATACCATCAAGCACATTTAATGTTAGCCCTTAAAATTCTCTTGATGAACGATAGAGATTAAGTCATTTTAAAGACAAATCGTTGCCCAAACAGAATACGCCATGTACCTCCTCACTTTATGTGAAGATCACCAGCTTCGATTAAGTGAGCAAATCAAATGCTTCTCGTTGATAACATTCAATTTATACATAAATTTACATGATTATTAATTCAAATTAAGGCATTAAATGTTTCATTTGTATGCATGTTATCATATTTTAAGTACATTTATATAATTTTATGTAATTTTATGTTATCATCTAAAAATATATCATTTTATGGATAATTATACATAATTAAAAAAATGTAATTCTAATCCTATTTATATTTGAGATCATAATTATATTTTCATGATTAAACGATAAGAGAAAAGATTTTTATGTACACTCGTGTATTTTTCTAAATTTATTTTATAAGATAAATGAGTGTATTTCTTAAATTAAAATTTATTCTCTTGTTATTTTAATATTTTGACTTTTTATAATGATAGATAATTCAATTTCTGATCCAAAAAGACAAATTTGAATTAATTTGGAGTTGTATTTTGAAAGTTATAAATTTTTTAATTTTTAGGAATTTTTAGGAGTTTTTCTAAATTTATTTAACTCTATTTTTTTTAATAATAAAAAAAGAATAAAAAATATATTTGAACCACACCCTGATGTGGCAGAGTGTCGCCACATGGCAACATGTGTACGCGTGTGTGCGTGACACGTATACGAGTGTGTGCGTGACGTGTGTGACACGTATGGGGGTGTGTTGATAACATGCTAATTACACATGATAATAAATGATTATTAATGCAGATTAAGGCATAAATATGATGAATTCATACATTATGATGAATTCATACATTATGATGAATTAAAGACATTAATTTCATAACCCATCTTTACTTGAGATTATAATTAGTTTTTAATGTTAAATAAGAAGAGAAATCATTTTATATACATTGATTTAATTTTCTAAGTTTTAGAATCTTAAAGAAATAAATGTAGTTTTGAAATTTAAATTGAATCTCTTGTTATTTATTTAATTTAACTGTTTAGAATGATAGATAATATAATTTCTGATCAAATGAAAGAAATTTGAATTAATTTAGAGTTATATTTTGAAAGTTATGAATTTTCTAATTTTTAGGGATTTTTTGAGATTTTTTCTAATTTTTCAATAAATTTTTAAGGATTTTTTAGAATTAGAAATCGAATTTTCTAATTAAAAATCGATTTTTCCAAATTTTATAAGGGCTCAGGTGATGTGGCGCAATCAAGAGCGTCCGATCAATCGCGATCGATGATCACAACTGGGATGTGACATGGCGCATCGTGGGACGTTTGATCGCGCAATCAAATCGCAATCGTTAATCTTCACTTAAAGTGTGGGGATACGTGGCGTAATTTTATTCGTCAGAGCATTGATTTAATCTCAGCCATCGATCAAAGGAGGTATACCGGCTGAGATTAAACTGAGGAAAACACATCTAAAATGTTCGATCGCGATCCAACGACGAGCATTTGATGCGTTTTTGTTACGCATGCGACATGGCTTCATGTTGGTGGTCGATCAAAGATCTAACGACCGTGACTTAATGGTAACGATTCGCGTCCGATGCGTTTCATCAGAGCCGTTGATCGCGGATTAAATGAAGATCGGAAGGTTACGCACAAATTGCCCTTTAAATTGAGATGTTCTTCAAGATTGTAAAGCATTCGAGAGAAATTCGAGGAAATTGAATTGTTTAGACACCAAATATCTTCAATCTCTTGTTCCCAATCGCTTCTATACTCATTTCCACGTCTACAGAGTGTTTGAGAGTGAGATTTTGATGATCGACGAGGAATAAATCGACGCTTGAACTCCACGATCGCGATTTTACAAATTTTGATGAATAGCCTTGATTCCAGAGATTAATTGGATCAATTCGATCATAATTGTGGGTTAGGGATCATGTCTCATCCTAATCAATCTTCATATCGCTTTTAATTTCATTTTAGAATCGTAATTTGATTTAATTTAGTTCTTAATTCTGGATTTTCGTGATTTAATCTTTGAAAATTTCTCAATGAAATCAAATCCAAATTGAGTGACTTTGGATTCTGTGGATTCTTCTTGAAGTCCTCTTTCATAAAAAAATCACCATTTTATTGTCCGATTTGATCAAATTCGAAGAGATCATAAAAAATTTTGACTGTGTGATTATATCCCTCAATTCGTGAATTAATCTTGAAATTGGTAGGTTTGGACTTTAATTTTATTCTTGACTGTGTGATTTTAATGACCTCGTGGTCTCGACTCACCATGTGTGTGTGACACATGTGCGCGTGTGTACGTGACACGTGTGGGCGTGTAATTAATTAATGGGTTAGAGCATCCTTAACGGATATAACATATCCCACTAATGACGCGTATATTATATATGTGACAAAACATTAAATCTTATTCCGTGTGGAACTATTTAAATCTATTTTTAATTGCAGGTGACGTGGCACATTGTCGGATGTCTGATCGTGCAATTAAATTGCGTGCGTCAGATGTCACTTACTCACAGGGGGTACGTGGTAGAATTCTATTAGAGAACGATTTGATTTAATGATGTTTAATCTTAGCCGTTCATCTTGGAGTTATAACAGTCGAGATTAAATGCGCTTGATGGACATGTGGATTCATCGCAATCGTTTGATGAAATTTGAACGGACGAAATCAAGCAATGCCTTCTCTTCATGTGCGACGTGACAAAATCTAGATGCTTCATCTCAGATCGGACAGACGCAACTTAATAACGTCGATTGACAAAAGGAGACCGCAAGGTCGTTGAAATCACACGGTCACGTGTCAAAAAAAGTCCAAACTTACCAATTTTATGAAATTAATTCGAATTGAGGGGTATAAGGGTAAATATGGGTTGAATCCACAAGGAATTATGGAAATTCTTGATAATCTCTTCGATTTTGATCAAATTGGACAATGAATCGGTGGTAGAAATTGGGGAAAATGATATTTTATAAAAGAGGACTTGAAGACGAATCCATAGAATAAAAAATAATGAATTTGACTTTGATTTCGCGGAGAAATTAAAGATTGAAGAGAGGTGATTTTTTCAAAATATAAAATCTTAAAATTACCAAAATTAAGATTGAAATTCACTTAAATTACGATTCTAAATTGAAATTATACACTAAACGAAGATTGATTAGGATAAAACACGATCACTAACCCACAATTGCGATCGAATTGATCCAATTAATTTCTGGAATGAAGGCTATTCATCAAAATTCAAAAATTAGAATTGATGGAGTTGAGGCGTCGATTTCTTCCTTGTTGATCATCGAAATCTTGATCTTAAGCACTCAGTGGATGCGGAAATGAGTCTAGAAGCGATTGGAATCAAGAGATTTAAGAGATTTGGTGTCTAAATAGTTTGATTAAGTCGAATTGCTGTCGAATGCTTTACAATCTCTAAGAACATCTCAATTTATAGGGCAATTTGGGCGTAACCGTCCGATCTCCATTCAATCTGCGATCAACATCTCTAATGAAATGCATCAGATGCGAATCGTTACCATTAAGTCTTGGCCTTTAGATAGTCGATCGACACTCGAGATGAAGCCACGTTGCAAGCGTTATAAAAACACATCATACGCTCACCGTTGGATCGCGATCGGACGTTTCTGATACATTTTCGTCGGTTTAATTTGAGCCGTTATAACTTCTTTGATCAAAGGCTCTGATTAAATCATTTATAAAATGATTCACCGATGAATCTTGTTGCGCCACGTACCCTCCTCTTTAAGTCAAGATCAAGGGTTGAGATTTCACACGCGATCGGACGTCCCACGATGTGCCACGTCGCATCGCGCCCTTGATCATTGATCGCGATCAGACGTCCCACGATGCGCCACGTCGCATCGTTCCCTTGATCATTGATCGCGATCGATCAGACGCTCCAGATTGCGCTACGTCACTTGCGCGCTATAAATATTCTGAAAAATCAATTTTAAATTAGAAAAATCGATGTTTAATTCCAGAAAATCCTTAGAAATTTAAAAAAATCCAAATAAAATCCAAAAAAATCCCTAAAAATTAGAGAATTCATAACTTTCAAAATATAACTCCAAATTAATTCGGATTTCTTTCATTTGATCAGAAATTTAATTATCTATCATTATAAAAACTCAAATTTAATAAATAACTAGAGATTTAATTTTTACATAAAAATACATTCATTTGTTTAAGATTTAAAACTTTAGAAAATAAAAATGAATGTATAAAAATGATTTCTCTTATTATTTAACTTTAAAAACTACTTATAATCTCAAGTGAAGATGGGTTATGAAATTATTAATCTATAATTCATCATAATTAACTTAAATTAGTGTATTTTGATATTATAATGACTTTTTGATAGAATGATAGATAAATACTCATAAATATGATAACATGCATAGGAATGAAATCTTTTATGCCTTAATATGCATTAATTATCATGTATTATCATGTCTAATTAGCATGTTATCATCGATTCATCAAACGACATTTAATCTCAGCTGTTCATGAGATCAAATCAATGCATCCGACAGTTACACCCAACTTCGCTTATAAATTGAAATATTCTTCGTGACGGAAAATGATTCTTGGGTTTTCGAGCAAAGCGAACTGTCTAGACACTACAATATGAGAATCTTTTGATTTTGTTAGGATGACAGTTTTGATGTATACACATGTTTTGAATTGTCATTGAGCTGCTTACATTCCTTTAATGTTAATCGTTAATTGTAGTTTACATGATTCATCAATATGAAGTTTACTATTCTATATGTCTCGTTAATATGTGAACTATGAGACTAACGAATGTGACTATTTCAGGAAAAGCAGAAAAATGCGAATATGATTCACATTTTATGATCTCCCATATAAGTTAACTTATAGTCTCCCATCTGCTAAATTACTATACTAAGGGTACTATTGTAATTTGATCTTAAATTACCCAAACATAAGGGTTAGGGTTATCGTTTTTTTGAATTCACCTGATAGAAATTGAAAAAGCAAGAAAGTGAAAACTCCCGACGACGACGCAAGAAAACCCTATTCGACGAGCGAGAAATCTGGATCTTCAGGTCATCTTCACGGTGGGAGACTAACCTCACTGTTTGCAGATCTCTGAAGCATCTTCAAAAATTTGTTGAAGCATCTTTGGAAATCTTCGGAAGTTTTTGTCTTTTGTTTTGAAATCCACTGAAGAGTTTTTTCGAAAACCTTTCGATTAGCAACCGGTTTTGTTCTCGTTTGTTTCTTGTGCTTGGTCTTTTTCAATTTGACGCAGTGTTACCTAGTTTGTTTTTCTTTTAGTATACGGTTTTGTTATCCTTTTACTGCTGGTTTAGTATTCACTGTTTTGTTAGTCAGTTCCACTCCGATCAATCACTGCTACGTTTTTAAATCTAAGTGTCATATTCGAATATCTAAATTTTAAACTTCTTTAAAATTGAGGTTTTCCTTTTGTTTTAGGTTTGAATTCTACATTCTTTTTTTCTGACTCTGCAGTCATCCGAATCTGCATTCGTGTGTTATCGTATTTATTATTTCACCGAGCTGTTATACTCATAGAAATCCAATCGATATCTTAAATTAGATTGTTCTTCAGTCAACAGTAAGTTATTAATCTGATTTTCGTTCATCTCATTCATTCACCCCACATATCAATCTAATTATTGTGCACTTAGATAGAATTCTATCTGTTGTACTAAATTTTACATTGTGGACTAACATTGTAACTGAACTGGGCAATTGAACTGTGAGTATTTACAAATTGGTGAGTTAATTAAATTAGATTTGGAATATATATAATATACTTGATTACAATCATAATGTCTTACTTGCAGAATCAGCACCTTACCAAAGGGTAATTTTATTGTAACTCCCATTTCTTAGTATTAACTATCTTGTTGATCATTAGATTGTCCTATATAGCTAATCATTGTAGTTGCAGGTATCGTTGAATTGAAATTTGTTAGTAAGTATACTATTCTCAGTTTCATTCTTATTAGTAGTAATACAAATTGCATAGTGTTTATTGAGGTTACCTCTATGACATTAATAATTGCATACTACTTTTTGTGATTTTATTTCGTGAATTTATTAAATGTATACCTCTGTGATTTAAATGTTGTGATAGTATTAGTTGAATTCATTTATCAATCTAATTTTCAGTCTGATAATTAGTGTCGGTGCAAATTAGTTCAACTATACTCAGAGAGTCAACCTTGAGTGATAGAGGACTGAAAGTTAATCTCAGCAGGAAAGTCGACTTGAGTCAACAGAAGTCAAGAAAGTCAACTCTAGGTCAAAAGTCAACCTGAGTCAACAAAAGTCAAGAAAGTCAACTCTAGGTCAAAAGTCAACCCAAGTCAACAGAAGTCAAGAAAGTCAACTCTAGGTCAAAAGTCAACTTTGTCAAAAAAAGTCAACTTTAACAGAAAGTCAACCTTAGTTTAGAAGTCAACTCAGAGTCAACAGAACTCAGGAAAGTCGATTCTAAGTCAAAAGTCAATCAAAGTCAACGAAAATTAAGAAAGTCAACTCTATCAAACAAAGTCAACATTAGCAGAAAGTCAACACTGGTCAGAAAGTCATCATTAGTAGGGAGAGCCAAACACTTAGGTAGCAGCAGTCATACACATCATTCTAGATTCACATACACACGTAGAGGACAAGAGCGTCTCATTCGTTGAGACGAGGAGTTTATACGTGGGGAGCGAGAAGACCAAGTGAAGTCGGAAGACGAGGTCTCAACTTACCACTAGTCGGCGGCATTAGTGGAAGAGGCACGACAGGGCGTGAAGGGGCGAGCGATCGCGTGGAGATCAGCCTGAGGGAGTCAGGACGTCCAGGAGCCGAGGAGGTTGAGGCCTAGTGGGTAGTGCCGTAGGGACAGGTAAAGGTGAGTGTTAGGTTTGCCGTAGGGGGCAAATCTAAAACCTTGTATCTGAACATTGTCCTTTCACCCTTTGAGTGGTAAGAGGATTAGGTTTTATTTGGTGAGGAGGAGGCTTCGAGTCTATAGTACTCGGGACAAGATTAAGGGACAGTAGGTCCCCCAACCAGTATAAGAATATCCGGTGCAATTGAGAGGACAAGAAGTGAGTGACTAAGTCAACGAATCTAAGTAGAAGAAGAAAAGATAGATAATTTATAAAAATTACACATAACCTAATTCAACCCCCCTTCTTAGGTTAAGCAACCACCCTAAAGGGACTTTCAGATTTATACATCTTCTTGACTCATTTCCGCATCCAAGGAGTGTTTGGAATGAGAGATTGATCAAAGAAATCGGAAGAAATCACATCTTGAATGCCAAACTTCATTTTTGAAATTGTGGAATGAAAAGCCTTGAATCCGGCAATTAATTGGATCATTTCGAGCGCGACTTTGGGTTAGATTACGTGTTTTCATCCTAATATTTTATCATTTAGCATTAGATTTACATTTGAATCATAGATTAAGTTTAATTTAGTTTTAATTTCTACCTCAATTTCAAATCTTGATTTCTCCGCAAATTCCTGATAGCTCACCTCAATTTGTTGTTTGATTTGATCGAAATTGAGTGATTTTTGATTCCATGAATTCATATTGGATTTTCTTTAGTATACTAAAATCCCTGATAGCTCACCTCAATTCGTTGTTTGATTTGATCGAATTTCAAAAATATCTGAAAAATTTCCCTCATTTCTTCATGGATTCGACCCTTATTCACCACTAGTAATTCGATCCTTTAATTGGTGAGTTTGGAACTTGTTTTGACACAAGATCGTGTGTATTTAACAACTGCACAAATTTTTTTTGTCACTCGTCGTGTCATGTCACCCGTGAGGATATAAAAATAAAGATACTCCCATATGAAAAAAATAAACACGATTTGATGAGTATATAAGTAAAGTGCATATAATGGGTTGACGAAAATCCTTAACGGATGCTTAGCCCACTAATTACACTTTGCTTACACACGCGCACAGACATGCACACACGTACACACACGTGCACCACGTGGTGCGTATACATGTCGCCACATGGTGACATGTCACTTCGCCGCTGCATCAGCTACCTCATCAGCGTGTGATAAAATTTTGATTTTTTTATTTTCAAAAATCCAAATAAATCCAAAGTAAATTAAAAAAATCAAAAAAATTCAAGAAAATCCCTATAAATTAGAAAATTCATAACTTTCAAAATAAAACTTCAAATTAATCCAAATTTATTTTTTTCGATAAAAAATTAAATAATCTATCATTTTGAAACGTTAATTTTATTAAATAAAGAGAGAATAAATTTTATTTAAAAAATACGCTCATTTCTCTTAGAAATTAAAACTTAGAAAAAGAAGTGAATATATAAAAAGTTTATTTTCTTATTATTTAACATTGAAACCCAATTATAATACTAAATATATATGAGAATAACCCAATTATTTAAAAATGCATAATTATACCTAAAATAATGCATTTAGAGATTATAACTTAAACTTACGTGAAATGATAGATATGCACTCAAAGTATGATAACATGCATGAGAATGAAATGTTTTATGCCTAAATTTGTATTAATAATCTTATAATTACATTCATAAATTGCGTGTTATTACTATACACTACTATAAATTCGGTTGTTATGGAATAATGACCAATTGGTGGTGCTTCGATTGACAATGAACACATAACCTTTAGAACATGCATAGGGGGTGGCTTTGATGACGAGGGATAGTTTAACTTAAGTACTAGATGCACAAGGAAGAGTGGTGGTAGCCTAAGGTAGAAAACAATCATCCCAACAAGAGAAGCATATCATGTTAAGGTCAATGAAGTTGAAAAATTTATATGGGGCAATCTTGGGTCAACTTGGTCTTAATCATCAAATTATTTGGCTCAATTTGGGGTTGATTTGGCTAGGAGCGGGGATGAACGTGAGATTTATTTTGAGTTGAATGAGTCAATTCAATTAAAACCCTAGGGAAAGAGCAATGCCAATGGTGACACCAGGTGAGGCAGCAACAACCCAAGGGGTTCACAACAATAGTCAAATGGGCTGCCACCCTAAGGGAGGATGATGGCTCAGATGAAGGGGTAGGGGGAATATCCAAGAGAGGGGAGGTGGTGGCCCTCTTGGGATAGGGCAGCAACTCTTGGTGGGGGTTGAGATTTTGGTGGGGTGGCAACCCAATGATTGTGGTGGCCTTGGGGCAAGGAGGTGGTGACCTTCTAGCAGAAACAACCATAGGCAAAATGTGTGCTGGTGTACCTCTAGTGTGAAAGTAGCCTCTGTAGGAATCCTAGATTTATGGGGATGAACTTTTTCTAGCTTTGATACCATAACTTTTGGATCTTCTTCTTAGATAAGATCAATGTTCATGATTAAATCCATAAAGATTAATCATCATTCTTAAATCATGCCCATTTGATCTATGATGGTTGCCTCTAGTGATGCCACATTACCTTGTGTATATTAGATGTATCTTTAAAAGAGCCATTAGACCATGATTTTATGACTCAAATTTTGCCCCACAAAAGGGGTGAAGCCCATGGAGCGCAATGAATCTTGGCTGTATTATATCTCTTGATCGATGCACATACTATAGCATTTTAAGTAAAGGTAAATGACCGTGACACAACTCAAAGATCTAACACTTCACAATGCATTGTCTCAATTGGAAAATAAAATAGAAAATTTAGTCCCTCTTTCGAAAAGCTAAAGAAACTCATGGCTATAAATAATTGAACAATTTTTTTTTAAATAGACATTGACGAAACATTTGTGTGCACTCGTTGAATACAGACAATCTCGTGTCAAAACAAGTTCCAAGCTCACCAATTAAAGGATTAAATCACTAATTAAGGAGTATAATTGTTAATAAGGGTCAAATTCACGGAGAAATAAGGGAATTTTTTTTGATATATTTCAAATTCGATCAAATTAGATGATGAATTGAGGTGAGAAATTAGGGATTTTAGTATATTAAGAAAGATAACTCCAATATGAATCCACAGAATAAAAAATCACTGTATTTGGATTAGAATTTGTGGAGAAATCGGGATTGGAAATTGAGTATGAAATTCGATCGCGAAATTTGATAAAAACCAAAATTAAAGCTAAATTAAACTTAATCTAAGATTCAAAATGTAAATCTAATGCAAAATGATTAAAGATTAGGATGAAAACACACAATCAAACCCAAAGTCACGCTTCAAATGATCCAATTAATCGCCGGATTCAAGGCTTTTTAATCCACGATTTTCAAAATGAAGTTTGGCATTCAAGATGTGATTTCTTCTAATTCCCTCGATCAATTTCCGATTTCTAGGACTCCTTGGATGCGAAAATGAGTTGAGAAGATGTAGAAATCAAAATATTCTCAGATTGTGGTGTCTAGATAGTCGATTTGCTCGAAAACCCAAGAATGGTTTTCCATCACGAAGAACATCTCAATTTATAGGCGAATTTGGGCGTAGTCGTCGGATGCGTCGATTCGATGCAATCAACGGCTGAGATTAAACACCGTTTGATGAATCGATGTCATTAAGTTGCATCCCTCCGATCGTAGATGAAGCATCCAAATTTTGGCACGTCGCGCGTGAAGAGACGACGTCGCTTTATTTCATCTGTTTGATCTTAATCTAATGATCGTGATGCGTCCATGTGTCCATCGGGCACAATTAAGCTCGACCGTTATAACTCCAAGAGATTAGACGTTGATTGATCGAATCTTCATCTAATAGGATGTCGCCACGTACCCCCTGTGAGCAAGTGACATTTGACCCATGTGATTCAATCACGCGATCAGACGTCTTACAATGTGCCACGTCGCCTGAAATAAAAAAGAAAGAAACATAGTCCCACACGGAATAAATTTTAAGGTTTTATCGCATATATATTATAGAAGAAATTAATGGGTTAGCTTCAATCCTAAACGGATGCTCTAACCCATTTAATAATCTCCGCGCACACGTGCGCACATGCACACACGTGCGCACATGCACACACGTGCCCACATGCACCCACGTGCGCACATGCACACACGTGTTACACACATACACGTACACGTATCACACACATCTCACACACGCGCGTCCACATGTCATGCACACATGCGTACATGTGTCGCAACGTGGCGACACTCTCCACATCAGCGCGCGGTTAAAATTTTTTTTATTCTTTTTTATTATTATTTAAAAATCGAACATAGAGTGAAATAAATTCGGAAAAATTCCATAAAATTCCTATAAACAGGAAAATTCATAAATTTAAAAATTCAACTCCAAATTAATTCAAATTTTTTTGTTGGATTATAAATTTAATTATCTATCATTATACAATTTCAAAATATTAAAACAACAAGGGAATAAATTTTAATTTAAGAAATACACTCATTCATCTTATAAAATAATTTTAAAAAAATGCATGAATGTAATTAGAAATATTTTCTCTTATCATTTAATCATGAAAATATAATTATGATCTCAAATATAAATAGGATTTGAAATACATTCTTTAATTATGCATAATTATCCATAAAATGATATAGTTTAGATCATAACATGAAATTACACAAAATGATAGAAATGTACTTAAAATATGATAATATGCATACAAATTGGACAATTAGTGCCTTAATTTGCAGTAATAATCATGTAAGTTCATGTATAAATTGCATCTTACCAGACATCTTTACCATTTGAGGCTCGACCCAAGTGGTGGGACATTTATTCATCAAGATTGGAGGATTCCAACTAAATCTTTACCTATTGAATAAGCTGAACCTCATAATGGTCGCTTACCTTGGCATTTCTTATCATGTTAATTTTTTTATCTAGTTTACATAGGAAACTCACATGGTGCATTAAGAGGGCAAATTTCAAGTACTTATGTGAATCAAACAAGCCACTACCAAAGGGCTTATCTATTGTCCATATGATCACCAACATATTGAGACTTATTTTGACATTAGATGTGATGGGAACAAAGCAGACCAAAAATTGACCAAACGTTATCGCACATATGTCATAGGTAATTTGGTCATTTGGTGCTCCCAAAAACAAAAGGGGTTTTTATATTTTAGTGCAAAAGTCGAGCATTGGGCTATGGTAGCTATTGATAAAGTGTTCATATAGATTGCAATTGGTAATGAGAGAGGAGGGGTGCATGTGTTCATATAGACTAGAGAGGGAAAGCGAGATAGTAGATTCAAATGGGTTGGATGCCCTATAACACCTTTGGATACTCCCCATCAAGCTGGAACATAAAAGTCAACTATGCCCAACTTGATATAAGTCAATGTAAGAGATTGTGGCAAGGCTTTTAGTGAAGATGCTTGCAAGCTAATGAGATGATTATACATGACGAGTAGAGATGATTTTGAACATCACCTTGTCAAAGACATAAGAATATTCCATCTTAGTATGCTTTATGTGTGGAGTTTCTTTCTATGAAGATGGCTGCTTGGATGTCACAATGTGTGGGAAATGAGGAAGGAGGAGAGATGTCAAGCTCTTAGAGGAGTGAGTGGAGCCACAATATATCCCACATTGTCACAACTATGTCTTGATAATTGAACTCAATGTTAGAGCAAGATACCACCCTCAGCTTTAGTGACCACCAAGTGAAAAGGTTTTGACCAACATATCTGTAATAATCCAACACATAAGTAGGCTTCAGTCCGAAGATGCTTGTGTCTCAAATAGAGAAGTCCTCTCCCTAGATCTTGCTTTATGTATGCCAAGACATATAGAGCTCTCTCCTAGTGATCTTGTCGAGTTTCTTGTAGCAACTAGGTCAAGACATTGACTGTGTACATATTGTTGGGGTGAGTGATAATGAGGTAGATAAGCTTGCCCAATAAGCATTGGTTTGGAGTAGCGTCCTCTTGGATTAGAGAAGAGGCATCCTAAAATTCTAGGTGAGCTTCCATGGATAAAGAGTCTGACTTGCACCCAAGAAGTCTAGCCTCTTGAAGCAAACTGAGGGCATACTTTCATTGGGTCATCGAAAGATTCCCATCTTGGTAGGAGAATTCAAGCCCAAGGAAGTAATGTTGAGTCCTCAAGTCATGTATCTTGGACATAGTCCTTTGTGGTTTGAATGCCAGCCTCATCGCTCCTAGTCATAAGAAGACTATCCACATAGATATCAAGAATGACAATGTCTCCCTCAGTCTTGGTGAAAACTATGAAATCCAAGACACATGAAAAGAGGCCAAATGTAGTAAGGAGGTCACTAAATAAATAGACTATGCTTGAGCCCATAAATAGCACTCAACATAGGACCAAGCCTGATTAATTACTAGAGAGAGGAGCCCCGAGTAGAGTTGAGCTGAAAAATCAAGGATAACATCATGATATAGTTAATGTCATATGCCTAAGTTACATTTGAGGGTGGATACCCATTTGCATGGGACGATGTTGGCATGACTGAAATGAGACACCAATGTCCAAGTCCCTCAAGATTATAGAGCATCCACTTTCGAATCCATGGCCGCCTTTGAGTCAAGTACCTATGCCACCTCAAGATGCCATGAATTATAGTCGATGCAAAGGCCATGAAAAGGAAAATGTATAAAAGGAGGGGAAAGCTGGTCATAAGAAATCAAGGAGAAGATCTAACGGTCACGCCGAATTTCAAAATATTATAAATTCTCTCTCTTTGATAATGTAAGGCATTCAAGGATTTTTTATCAATTGAACCTTTAGGATCGAAAAATTCTTGAATTTCATGTTTTCTTTTTCTTCTAGACTCATTTCCACATCTGAGGAGTGTTAGAAATCAAGATTTTGTTGAGGGAAAATGAAGAATTTATCACTTGAACTCCAAATTTTTGTTTTTTGAAACGCATAATGAAAAGCCTTGATCTAGAAACAAAGTGGATCATTTCAAGCACAATTTTGGGTTAGATTTCACATTTTCTTCATAATATTTTATCCTATATCATTAGATTTTAATTTAGATCAATAAATTAGTTTAATTTTATGAAATTTAGTTATTTTCTCTCTTTGTGATAACATTTTTTCACCTTGTCTTACTCCTTGATTTCTCTACGAATACGAATCCAAATTGATGGTTTTTAATTCCTTGGATTCATCTTGGAGTCTTTTTTTAAAAAATATCAATTTTCCTAATTTCTCACCTCAATTCATCATCCAATGTGATCAAACTTTCAATACATGTAAAAAATTTCTCTAATTCTCTGTGGATTTGATCCTTACTCACCATTATCCTAGTCAGTTCACAATTAAATCATAATTTCAGTGAGTTTGGAAATTATTTTAACACGAGGAAGTGTGTTTTGAATGACCGTACTAATTCGTTTCATGAGGGATTTATACGAATTAATTTAGTGAACTCTTTCTCTAAAGAGTAGCTACTATCTATCCTTGGTGTCTCATACTCATTATATGCGATTCTTTTCAGATATAGTGCTATTCTTTTCAGATAGTTCGATGTCCTTCTCAAATATCTCACGAATAGGAATATTTAGAACTTATGTTTAAAAACTAATGATCACTGTATTATGATCTTATAATAATTCAATTGGTCATTGCATATGCTCATGAACTTCATTACAATCACAAAAGAATGACAATGAATACAAAATTTCATTGAATATAAACGAAAAATGAATGCGTGATTAGCTTATAGGCCACATGATTTCCATCACTTTTTGAATTTACATAGTTTGTATTACTTGTCCAAGACTAATGTTGATCATTTGACCTCATTCAACTTAAAAAAAGGTGTTGACCACCATTGTCTTCTATCCCTCCTCTTATATTATTGCAGTTAATAAATTCATTGAAAATTCATGAGTCAACTTTAACATGATAGTTAAAAATTCTAATTTTAATATTATTCAGAATGTTCTTGAGGTATAGACCTTGGGATAAGGTTGAGAATTTTTTAAAATTCTCAAATATGCATATAAAGTACTTCATTTTCTATTGGATTTCTATAATTCTGATTACGATGTGATGAAGGGCTCGATATGAGATTCCATTCATAACTAACATTGGTAATAACTAATTTGACCATTTAGTGAAATTATTCCAAGTGTTTCTTTTTACACTCGTCACTTAACTAGTTCTTCATTCTGGTTTTCCCTATCCTCATCATGGAAAGTATATCACTTCTAGGATGACACTACTTGTTCTTTGAAATGATGGTAGCATTTGAATTGCTAAAATTTTAATACAGTAACTTGATGCACGGGGGTGTGTAGATTCACAGGCAGTGAAACACCAGTTCTTTGCCCTTAGCTAAACTTTTATACAGGCTATCCAAGATATTGGGCAGCAATTTTAACTGCTTATTTGCATGTAATACTATTCTCTCTCTCTCTATCTCTATTTCGTTCAAGGGACAAATGGCTTGCTTGAAGGACGTGCAATGTTGGGAAGGTTGTCAGAGATGTGAAGAGCACCGCAAATCCTGATAAGGGTATTTGAGACAGAGTCACTTATCTTTCTTTACTGCTCTAGCGGCATATGCATTGCGCGCTATCTTCCAGGTCAAACACGTCACGTGATAGCTTTGTCCCTTAAGCCAGCTGACCAAAGTTTAAAATGTCCAAAACCTTTCACCCTCGAGATGGAAGCATGAGTTGAACTATCTTTGAGAGGAAGGTCGTTGTATCAGATCAACCTGGGAAAGGAGTCTTGTCTGGCGCGATATCCTTGATTCCTGCATCCCCATGAATGGTCAACGCGCGCCGTTGATGATCTTTACTCTAACGCTTAATAGCCATAATAATCATGGTAAAAAGATTGTAGACTCGACACGTTTTTGCTAGTTTGACAAAGCTGTTCATTTAGAGTAAGATGTGTAAGAGCAAGATTAATGCTCATGCGGCTTCAAAACACACAGACGATCTACTGCTCTTTAGAACCAAATCAAGATTTTAGATGAAAATACACTTGATTGATTCACTTCACTCACGCACACACACTTCTATATTTTGAACATACACTTCATTCATTTTTGAAAGAAAAAACGAAGAAGAAAGGATGCAACGAAAATAACTGCATGTGGGACCCACACACATCCTCTCCTTCAATCAACGCCTTTATAACTCCCGAGAATGGACGCTCACGATCTTGTCTTCGTGAGACTAGGAGAAATTCCATCAGATTGAGATATGACGGCTCATATTACTCCCACATACTCCTCCTTGATCTGAGCTTCATTTCATTTTGACGAGGCCAATTTTCTCCCGAAACTCAAGAAATTTTTGGAATTCGAGTGGCTTTGTGAACAGATCGGTGAGTTGATCGTCCGTCCTAACATATTTCAATATCACTTTATTTTCTTCTACGCAATTCTGAATAAAATTGTAGCGGACTTCAATATGCTTTGAATATTCGTGATATACCTGATTTCGGCTAATTTCAATAGCCGATTTGTTATCGATGCAGAGATCAAACTTCTCGAGAAACTCTCCAATTAATTCATGCATAAACCTGGTTATCCAGTTACCTTGACACACTACTGACATAGAGGATATGTATTCTACTTCACAAGATGACAGAGCGACAACTTTTTTTTACTGCAATTCCAAGCAATTGGCTTCGAAATGAGAAGAAATATATACCCTGATGTGCTCTTTCTATCATCTAAATCTCCTGCATAATCACTGTCACAGTATCTGGTTAATCTTGGTTCCTTATCACTTTCATACACTAAACCATAATCCAAAGTCCCTTTAATATATCTTAACACTCTCTTAGCTGCTGCCATGTGATTTGAGTATGGTTTACTCATAAATCGACTCAAGTAACCCACTGAGAAGATCAAATCAGGTCGAGTTAGAGTTAAGTATCTCAAACAACCGATCAATTTTCTAAAATAAGTAGATTCCACTTCCTCTCCTTCACCTTCTCTGTTTAGTCTCAGACGACATTCCATGGGAGTTTTAGTTGAATTGCACACTTTCATTTTGAATTCATCCAGAACTTTCAATGCATAGTTTGTTTGGCATAATCTGATTTCGGATTTTCTTTGTATCACCTCAATACCCAATTATGAATTTAATAAACTGAAGTCAGTCATTTCGAATTTAGTTTTCATCGAGGATTTAAATTCCTCAATTCTCTAAGTATTTGATCTAGTGATGATCAAATCATCCACATACACTCCCACCAAAATTCTATCTTCTTTGATGCTAGATGTATATACTGCTTGATCACTAACACTCTTAGTAAATCCCATTGATCTCAGTGTATCATCCAACTTATAATTCCATGCTCTTGGGGCTTGTTTAAGTCTGTAGAGTGCTTTCTTTAATCTCATGACATGATCTTCTTTCCCTTTCTTTATAAAACCCTCCGGTTGATACACATGTACCTCCTCTTTAATCTCACCATTAAGAATTGCGGATTTGCCATCAAGGTGATGCAAATCCCATTTCAATTGTGCTGCTAGAGCTATCAGGATACGGATGGATTCTGCTCTTGCAACCGGAGAGAACACTTCATCAAAGTCTTTACCCCTTTTTTGACTGTAACCTTTAGCCACAAGCCGAGCCTTATGTCTTGTAATATCTCCAGTTGAATTCCTCTTCACTTTGTAGATCCATTTAACTACAATTGGCCTACAATTCTTAGGTGGTTTGACAAGATCCCATGTCAAATTTTTCTCTATCGCTTCCATTTCCTCTTTCATTGCCATTCTCCATATTTCTTACTTAACTGCTACTTCATATGAAGACGGTTCTTCTCCTGATATAAAGAGTGCATCTTCCTCATCTATCTCTCGGGTATCCTCATAGATCGATTGAATCGATCTGTATCTCTCGGATCTTTCTTCATCTTCCTCTTCACCAGAATTTTGATCTTGATTACCTTGGTCATATGAGGGTAAGTCTGATGTTGAATTTGGGTTTTGATAATTGGTTAAGCTTTCTGATGAATTGACCAACTCAATGGCTGAAGTAAAGGTGAAATCAGTGCGTTGACCACCCTGTTGACTGAAATTCCAACTTTGAAATTCCTCAAAAACAACATCTCTGCTTATAGTTACTTTGAAACTCAGTGGATCAAGGCATCTATAGGCTTTAGTACCTAATTCATACCCAATAAAGACCATCACATTGCTCCTGTCCTCAAGTTTATTCACTCTTTTTGTGGTTTTTACATGAACCATAGACCCAAAAACCCGTAAGTGATTTATACTTGGTTTCCTTCCACTCCATTTTTCATATGGTGTTGAATTCTCCAAACTCTTGGTATAAGAACGATTCAGCACATATACACAGGTATTTACAACCTCTGCCCATAGTTATAGAGGTAATTTCTTCTCTTTTAGCATACTTCTCACACATGACATGATTGTCCTATTCTTTCTTTCAATCACACCATTCTGTTGTGGTGAATAAGGTGCAGTAAGTTGCCTTTTAATACCATTTTCTTTACAGTAAACATTAAATTCCTTTGAATTAAACTCACCTCCTCTGTCAGGTCTAAAACACTTAACCTTCTCGTCACTTTCCGATTCAGCTAAGTTCTTAAAACTTTTGAAATGCGTCTGATTTTTCTTTTGAAATGCCACCCACACTAACCGAGAATAATCATCAATCAGTAGAAAGTAGTACCTTCTTCCTCCTACTGTTGATGGTTGGATCGGTCCACAAATGTCTCCATGAATTAATTGAAGTTTCTTTGATGCTCTGTATTCAGATTTATTTAGAAAGGAGCTTCTATTTTGTTTCCCTGCCACACAATTTCTGCATAGATGATCAGAGAAACGAAATTTTGGTAAGCCACTTACCATTTTAGTCCTTCTCATGTTATCAATTTCTCGGAAGCTTTGATGACATAACCGATGTTGCCACAACCATACTCCATCTTCCTCCTCTCGTGTGATTTGACAATATTCAGAGATATTCAGTTTAATGAGATACATGCTTCACTTTGATTTCTGAACTCTTGCAAACACATTCCCTTTATTATCAAAACTAGAGAGAATTCCTCCTCCTAGAGTTGATGTAAACCTGTCATCATCAAGTTTTCCAATGCTCAGTATGTTTACCCTGAGATTTGGGATGAAAAATACTCCATCGAGATTCAATTCTTTCCCATCTGAATCACACACTGATATAGACCCTTTTCCTTCATATGTTACCGATGATTCATCACCAAACCTAATCACACCTTTTATATTTTCGTCAATCGAATTGAAGTATGATTTCATACTTGTCATATGAGAGCTTGCTCCCGTATCAAGATACCATAGGTTATCTTGAATTTTCATTTCTTGAACACCTTGTAGCAAAACATCCTCTATGTATGCCATAAACAGGTTTGATTCCTCAGTTGCCAAGTTCACCGTCTCTTCACGCACTCTTGGCTTCTTTTCGTTTTTGCATTTATCTGCAAAATGTCTGAATTCTTAGCAATTATAACACCTCACCTTTGATTTATCAAATGGCTTTCTCGTTCCTTATTGTTTTTGCTCTTCATTTGGTTGAGATTTGCCTCTTCCTTGATCTCTTCCCCTGCCTCTTCCTCTTCTGCACGACATCTGTCCTTCTTCTTGTTTGTTTTCTTGAACTTACTCATCTCACGGGATAGTAGAGCATGTTCTTCCTCTCTTGCGTCTCTTTCAGAAAGTCGCATCTCGTGAACTTTTAATGATCCGATGGCCTCCACCAATGACATCGTATCGAGATCGCCGAATTGTTCAAGGGATAGAGTCAGTGAGTCGTACCTCGGTGGCATCGATCGAAGGAGTTTCTTAACTCCTTCTTTGTCATCCACCCTTTCTCCGAGTTTTCGTAATTCAAACAAAATTTGTGAGAATTTATCCGTGAATTCACTCACCTTATTTGTTTTCTTCATCGAGAGATTCTCAAACTCCCTTCTCAGTCCTTGCGCTCTTGATTGGGCAAGACAATCAATTCCCACATGGAATGATCGAATTATTTCCCAATTTACCTTCGTCGACTTCTTGATATCCAATTGAACTCCAAACGATTCCGGAATTGCTGCTAACATCGCCGATAGAGCAAGCCTATCTTTCTGCTTGTTTGTGTCGGTACCAGTAACAGCTTTCCACAAACCTTGAGCATCGAGATGCACTTCCGTTCTCATTGCCCAATGATGATAATTCGTTGCGGAGAGTTGAGTTAGAGGAGTCGGAGCGACCACCTCAATCTTCTTGAGCGTTTCACCGGTCGTAGATTTCTCACCTTGAGCTGATGTCTCACCTCTTCTCGGCATTTTCCCGCAGGTCTCACGACGATCGTGCACTCTAATACCACTTGTAAGAGCAAGATTAATGCTCACGCGGCTTCAAAACACACAGACGATCTACCGCTCTTTAGAAACGAATCAAGATTTAAGATGAAAATACACTTGATTGATACACTTCACTCACGCACACACACTTCTGTATTTCAAACATACACGGTTCATTTTGAAAACAAAAAATGAAGAAGATAGGATGCAATGGAAATAAATGCATGTGGGACCCATGCGCATCCTCTCCTTCAATCCACGTCGTTATAACTCCCGAGAACGAACGCTTACGATCTTGTCTTTGTGAGACTAGGAGAAATTCCATCAGATTGAGATTTGACAGCTCAGATTACTCCCACAAGATGAACGGTCAGGCGGTAAGCAGATTCTTGCGTCAGTGTCTCTTCCATCTCATCCGTCCTATCTAATGATTATATCTCTCTTCCTCGCTCTATAAAATTGGCGACGAAGTATCCGTGGTCTCTCACAATTACTTCCAACATCAACCTCCATAGATTTTCCTTTCTTCTCTCGAAAATGAATGAGCCTCTCAACTTTCTTCCTTGTCTTCATCTTTTTCTCGCTGACTCGAAGCGGCTCATCTTTGTATCAGCGAATGACCTCTAGCCTTCTGTCATCCGATGCCACGTGCTCTCTCCTAAGCGGGAGGAAACTATTTCCGGGCACTGCCAGTGAGCCCAAGAGATCTGCTCTCGGAAGCTCGAGTGGGATGGTGAGCATGAACGACTTCGGCGCTCTAGAAGATGGATCGTCGGACGACACAGAGATGGTCTCTTCTTCAAATATATCCTCGCTTTAAAATGAGACTCATTTTTTCTCCCGTCTCACATTATTGATAACTACATGCCTTCAAGGGGGCATGGAAAATAGCCTGTTCATCGTCGGCGCCCGTTACAATGCTCATCCCTGAGGGGAAGTCGTACAGACTCAAGCCCATCGTCTTCTCCGGTCCGTGCAAGTCTACGGTCATGGTATCAATGAGTCGGAGAACCCAAAACACTAGCCTTACGTGGAAATCTTATTTCTTAAACCTCTTGGTGTCTTCGTTATTCGATAGATTAAGGGGTACATCATGGCCTTTGAAAAGATATCAGATTGGGAAGGAACGGACCGCAAGGTTCGGATGCTCTTCGACAAGGTGGACGATCTCACTGTTGATGGCGGCGGAATCATCGACGGCAACGTGCAGGTGTGGTGGAAGTTCTCTTGCAAGGTGGACTCTAAGCAGGTAGGCAAAAACAAAAAGGCCAAGAATTTTTGCATCAATTTTTCTCCGTTGCTGATACTCTTCTCTGCTTCACTATGATGCAGACATGCAAGGGTGCGCCCATGGTAAGACGACCCGGATTCCCTGCTATTTGCGAGAAAGATCGCACGCTTACTTTGCTTGCTTGATTATGTGTAGGCGTTGACTTTCGAGTCCTGCAATCGCCTGAGCATTGAGGACCTGCAATTGAAGAACAACCAGCTGATGCACGTAACATTTTTAAACTGCGCCGGCGTACGCGCCTCCCAGTTGATCGTCTCCTCCTCGGAGGAGAGCCCCAACACTGACGACATCCACGTTTTTGGCAGCACCAACGTGAATGACGACATCTCCATCGTTGGGGGCTCGAGCTCCGTGACCGTCACCAGCGTCGTCTGCGGACTTGGCCATGGTATCAGGTATGTGTTAGTCTACTATTCTCTCCTCTCTCGATGTTGGATGAGTGTGAAAGAAATTGAGAAAGAAGAGAAGAAGAAGAACACAGATGTAGCAGTATGCTCTATACTTGGTATAGGGCGAAACGGTTGTAACTGTTTCGTTAAATCAGGAGTACGATTGTTGAGCTGGAACAGTTGAGGCGTCGGGATTGTCTGATTTGTTATTGTCCTTGACTGCCCCCCGCAAGCTCACAGCCGGATGAATATTGAGCTTGGATCTCAGTTGTAAGAACCAAAGTTTGGGGAGGGATTTGGTAGGAAGATTGGCTGGTGATAAGCTCAAGATGTGGTATTAATTAGTGGTAAACAATATAAGTAATTGTCATGCCGTGTGAGTCTTGAAGCTTACGCAACGCATTTATAAACCTCACAAGCATAGAGCAAGTAAGGGTCGAACCACAGGGAGCAGGTAGTTAACTAGTGAATTTCAATTTTATAGCATCATTCTTAAGAATTTTAGTAAGTGAGGAGATATTAGGTCTTGGCAAATGTACTGGAAATCAAGGAAATAGATTACGAGAAAATGGACTAAAGAGAGTTGTTTGGTAAAGGCAGTAAGGTAAGACACTCAGAAGAAGTGAGTAGGAAAATAAACAAGTAGGAAGAGATAATAGAAAATATGGAGTAAGAAGTGAGAACAGATTTTCACTCTCTAATTAAGTCGTAAGTCAGAAAGAGGAGAATAGAAAAATAGGGAGAATGCTTACAAAGAGCTTGATTTCGCGATGGTGAGAGAAAGAGAGAAACATTAATATGGAATATAATATAATATGCTAAAGAGGAGGACTATAATATTATAAAGGAGAGGAATATATTATAGAGAAGGAGAAGAGAGAGAGACGACGGAAACGAGACAGAATGAGGTGATGCGGGGGGCGAAACACTGAGATGAGGAACGAAAACACTGAGATGAGGCGTCGGCGGCGGAAAACGCAAGCTGAAATGGAAATCTCAGGCGTCGGCGGCGGAAAACGCAAGCTGAAATGGAAATCTCAGGCGTCGGCAGCGGAAAATGCAAACTGAAATGGAAATCTCTTTCTATTCAAATCCGATTTCCGCATTCGGGTTTAGGCAGATGTCTCACTCTAGACTAGCGGCGGAACAATCCTAGAAGAAATATTCATGCCATGAAGGAACAAATGCGAGGACTATCGGGAGCGAAATGAAATGGGAAAGGAGTTCTCTTATGAAGTTTTTCCAAAAAATTCGATTTTGGAAATCACTTCCTGAAAATTGATATCGCAAAATCGATCTCCGATTTCTCAGAACCACTTTCTCCAAACCAATCTCTCAAAACCGATTTCTCAAAACCGATCTCTCAAAACTGATTTCTGAATTTAGTTTCGGGTAATCTCTCTCCTGCAGGCGAGCGGCAGAAGTGCAGTGATTCTAGAGGAGTTGTGCGGATCATAAAAAATAAAAAAACACAATCAAACTAAATAAGAAACATGCTGAATAGTATCGTGAGGAGGGGAGTGTATGGTTGTTTTTCTAAAATAAGAGGAAAGTAGTTGCTGCCGGCGGGCAGCAGCGATGAAGCGACCTCTCCAAAATCGTGGTCTTCTGAAATGAGATTTGCAGGACGAAACTTGAAGGAAGCCGGTGGCGTCGGGAGCTCTGCAAGTGGGCTATCTGCCACCGAGATAACCTACAGAAAAGGGGAGGAAGGAGAGGACGAGGAGGAGAGTGGAAGAGAGGAACCTCGTGTCACACCCGTCGAGGCCTGAGACCCTTCTTCTCCTCCTCTCCAGCAGATCTGGACGCTCTCCTTCTTCCTAGCTCTTACTTGGGTAAAAGGGACACTGAAACAGTTGCACGCCGGCTTCCAAAAAATGGACTGAATCAAAGTGACCCCCTCTTCTCCTGAAACCCTAAGGGTTTAAATCGGGAAAGAGAGGGGTGAGATAGACCGTTGGATTTCTTGGATTCCAACCGTCGGGATTTCAACACTTCCTCTTTTCTGTTTGCTTTCTAACTCCCTTCCATGATGGGCTTTCATATTGTTTGGGCTGCTCCCAAAAAGGTTCTTATAAGGTCACCTCTAAACCTTTTAGTTCCTGGAAATGCACCTAAACCTGAAAACATTCAACATATCTTGATGAGATTGACTCTACTTGACAAAATGAGTCAAGTAGGGGTTAGTTATCTTAAAAAGACATAATTCTGCATAATTTAAGACAAGGTTTAGAAGTTATGAAAATCCCAATTTCATAGTTAAATGTGGGTAAAACCTGCATCTGAGTATAAAGAATTGCATAGGAAGTTCATTACAAAGTATATTTTATCACTAAGATTGGCGACTTATCAGCTGGTTGATCTTTGTCGGAGATAATATCGACGCGGAGCCGCCGAAGAGCCACTTGTTCACGAATGAAGTGAAAATTGATTTCTATATGTTTCATACGAGCATGAAACACTGGATTCGTAAAGAGATAGGTGGCACCAATGTTATCACACCATAGTGTCGGTGGGGTAGACGAATTTGAAGTTTCTGGAAGAGAGAGGCGATCGAGATAAGTTCAGAAGTTGTATTTGCAGTAGCTTTATACTCAGCTTTTGTACTTGATCGGGCCACAGTCGGTTGTTTCTTGCAGCTCCAAGAGATAAGGTTGTCACCAAGATAGACCAGGAACCCACTCGTAGAGCGTCGATCAGAAGAGTCGCCAACCCAATCGGCATCACTGAACGAAGTAAGTAGTACCGAGGATGTACAGTTATAGTGTAAGCCGTGAGTAACGGTGCCTTTGAGGTATCGAAGAAGATGTTTGAGACGAATCCAATCAGCAATTGTGGGGGAATGCATGGAGCGGCAGGCTTGGTTGACGGCATAGGAGAAGTCAGGGCGAGTGAAGGTGAGATACTGAAGCGCACCTACAATTCGGCGATAGAGATGAGGATGTTGGAGAGGAGGGGAGCGAGATGCAGAGCATGTCGTCAAACTTGGGGTGGGAAGAGGTTTATATTGTTCCATTTTAAGCATTCGAAGGATAGAGAGAGTATAGTGTGTTTGGGTGAGGGTGAGGCTATCCCGATTCTGCTGAAGTTCAATTCCAAGGAAGCGAGACGCGGGTCCAAGGTCTTTGAGATGAACGTGTTGGTGGAGAGATGTAATGAGGTTGTGAATTTGAGAGGAGGATGGTCTGATGATGAGAATGTCATCGACGTAAATGAGAAGGTAGAGCGGAACACTAGTAGTATAATGGAGAGAGGTGTTAGTCTTTGAACCTTGAAAACCAAGAGTAAGGAGTTGCCCGGTGAGTTTGTGATACCACTCCCGCGGGGCTTTTTTGAGGCCATATAAGGACTTTCGGAGTAGACAAACACGATGAGGATGTTGAGGATGATGAAAGCCAGTGGGTTGATCCATATAGATGAGCTCATGAAGATCACCATGGAGAAAGGCATTGGAGATATCTAATTGGAGAATGTGCCAGTGTTTGCTGATGGCAAGGGCCAAGAGAAGGCAAATGGTAGTGGTTTTGATGACGGGGCTGAAGGTTTTGTGGTAGTCAATACCTCTGTCCTGGTGAAAAACTTTAGCAACGAGATGGGCTTTGTACTGGTGAGAAATCAGGAGCGGGCTTGAGTTTATAAACCCACTTGCATCCGATGACAGGGTGATTGATGGGTCGAGGAACAAGCTGCCATGTCTGATTTAGTAAGAGAGCATTGAATTCACTGTGCATGGCGTCTAACCATGTCGGATGTTTGGAGGCAGAGAGAAAAGTGGTGGGCTCAAGGGGGAGCGAGAGTGAGGTGTGAAGACATGTGGGAAGAGGATATTTGGGTGGCGATGACACTGCAATGGAGTCGATCGTGTGAAGAATGTCAGAGAGATGTAGGATTTTAGCCCAAGATGGGGAGGTATAAGAGTCAAGGTTTGAAGGAGAAAGAGGATTGGCCGAAGGAGTATGTCCAGAGAGGGAAAGTTCTAAGGGATTTTCCTGGTTAGGAGAGTTATCAAGAGAGGGGGAGGAGGCCTGGTCGGATTGATTGGGAGGGATCAGAGAGACAGAAGTTGGTGATACCGAAGAGTTTGGCGATGCAGGCAAGTCCAGAGGTGTAGAGATTTTATTGATGGAGTCAGGGGAAGTAAAGAGGGACTGAGACGAACATGATGGGTGTATAGGTGCGGGAGATGATCCAAGAAGGCTAAGAGATGAAGAGGATTTGGAGGTGCTGATAATCAGTGATGATTTGTATGGATAATCATGTTCTTGAAAAACAACATCCCGACTGATTTATAATTTTCCACTTTTAAGAGAGACGCATCGATATCCAAATGAAAGGCACTGTAGCCGAGAAATACGCATTTCTCCGATCGTGAGTCCAATTTGGAAGTTGCATATGGACGAAGACAGGGGTAGCAGGTGCAGCCAAAATTTTGTAAGAGGGAATATGAGGGCTCTTGATTGTAGATGAGATTGTAAGGAGATCGGTTTTGCAGGAGAGGTGTAGGCAGCGTGTTGATCAGATAGATGCCGGTGCAGGCGGCTTCATCCCAGAATTGATGTGGGACTGATGAGTGTCACATGAGAGACATGTCAGTTTTGAGGATATGTCGATGGTTTTGCTCAACAGTTCCATTTTGTGCCAGCGTGTGTGGACAAGAAACCCAGTGAGCGATACCTTGCCGCGTGAGATGTTTAGTGAGAGATTGAAATTCGCCTCCCCAATCTAATTGAAAATTGATGATTTTCTGATCGAATTGGCGTTTGACGCATAGTTCGAAATTAAGAAAGATAGATCCAACATCACTTTTGAGTTTGAGAGGGTATAGCCAGGTACATCGAGTGAAATCGTCGACGAAAATAACGTAGTACCTGTGTCCACTGTGTGAGATAACCGGTGAGGGCCCCCATAAATTTGAGTGAATGATTTCAAGTGGTTTATTGGTCTGATGGGTAGACTTTGAGTAGGGAAGACGATGCGATTTAGAGGCGAGACATGCATCAGACGAAATAGTTTTAATAATTGAAGGAATAGGAAGTCCATAGGTTGATATAATTTTTTGTAGAACTCGCATGTTCTGGTGACCGAGGCGATGATGCCACGATTCCAAACTAACCCTCTCACCGACATTTGCCTCTAGTAGATGAGCCTCATGTGGATGGGCTTCGGAAAGAAGGTATAACCCATCCTTAGCCGTTCCCCGGAGTAGAGGTCTCCCGATTTCCTCGTCCTTCACGACGCAATAGGTTACATGAAATTCAACAAATACTACATTGTCATTAGTTAGCCGATAGATGACATGTCGTTTTGGTGTGTCGTTAAATCACAAAGACGATGGTCAAACAAAATTTATAAAATCGAACTCTTAAAGATAAGATATAAAATCAAGTATTGTGTAAGTATCGGGTCGATCCATAGAGAGCATGGTTGACTTTAATCGCAGAGTTGACTTGGTCAACTTAGGTTTAAAACGAGTTTTAAATAAGAGAAAATAAGATTTAAGAAATGGAAATGATATAAATAGACAAAATAAGATGTTTTAAGAATTGAAATCTCGGATTTGACAGAGAAAAGTCAAAAGTCAAAGTCAAAGCATTGACTTTGACCAATAGTAGGTGTATTGTAAAATCAGAGAATCAAACAGGCTCAGAAGATTACGAAAATTATATATTTGGAAACTAGAGAGAAAATGGAATTTATTGATATATCATTCGTGATTTTTTTGATAAGAATTGGATTTAATATGAATTATTGAAAATCAAGTATCAGAAAATCCCCGAAATGGACACCTCAGAAGAAATCTTCAAATTGACAAGTCAAATGAAATCCAAATCTTACAATTTATATGTCAATGGAAAGTTAAGAACCAGAGGAATCTAAAGAGACCAAAATTATCGAATTCTGATTTGAAATTGAAAGTAATTGACCCCGAAAGTCAACGTTTGACTTCTGATAGAGGATGAAAAGTCCTCGGTCAAACGTCAAATTGAAGGGTCAAACGAACTCGGAATTTGATGAATTTGTTATCCACGGAAAGCTGATAAAGAGAGGAATCTAATGAAACTAAAATCAAGTAATTTGGAATTATAATTAAAGAGATATCATATTTTCAAAATCAGTGACCTTTTGGACTAAAAATTAGGAAAAATAAAGAACACTATGAACTACTTTGCGAAATTAAAGATCTAAACCTAATAAAGATACAAATTACCTCTTGATAATCGATCGAACCTCACTACTAACCTGATTTCCGCAAGAATGGGGCCTCAATTCTCGGGGATTGAAGCGAATTTTCTCGGATTCTTCCTCGTGGACGTTCAGAATTCAAGGGGAAAATTCGATGAAATCAAGAAATGAAATCCTGATTATGATGCTTCAATGGATGCCTCTGTACACACTTGGAAGCAGAGGATCACGAGAACTTAAGACCTTCCTCGAAACTCGCTTAATTTCTTAATGAGTCGATCGAAAGTTGAAGAACAAAGAAGGGAAATACATGCTTTTAAAGAGGAAAATTGGCCCGAAGATCGCGGCCAATTGAAGCGGTCGTGGAGGCTAATTCATGGCTTCGTGGGAGCGATTCCTTGGGCATGGATCATGGCTCCAATTCCGCGACGAATCAGCTTGAGTTTGGCTTCAAATTTGCTTTACTTTTTGCCACGATTTTTCGCTGCAATTTCGCCACGATCGCGCCACGATCGGGCTGCGATCGGGCGCCAATCGTGGTGCTAGTGCTTCGTCAATCACCTGCGGATCGATTGGAGACGAATCCCCGACGAAATCTCCTCGATCGCGGCTCGATTGCGCCGCGAGCGCGGTTCGATCGGGCTGCGATCGTGGAGTTCTTCCACGAGATACCTACGCCGTCGGATTGGAATCCAACGCGCCAGCGATCTTCATGAAGAGGGGCAGATCGCGCCTCGCGTGGCCGTCAGATCGGAATTCGACGCTCCCGCGATCTTCACGAAGAGAGGCGGATCGCGCTTCACGTGGCCGTCGAATCGGTGAAGTCAGGTAGGTTCGACGGCCTCGATCGCGTGATCAACCCTCGCTGCGATCATCGTCCGTTCGAGGAAGATCCACGCTCCTAAAAGTGTCACGTGGCAACAGATAAGCCTTCGATCACATCCACTTAACTTGATTTCCGGCACGTGTCTTAATTGCTGATCGCGTGGACTCCGGTCCACGCGATTGAGGGTATCCGCCTCGATCCGACTCTCGCTGTGTGGCCACGTCACCTGCAAAAGAGAAACCGTGTGGGAACATAGTCCCACACGGAGGAAATACTGGGAGATGACGTGGTTAAATAGGGGAGCTCCCCTTGGCTATCATAGCGTTACCGTCCCCCCATGTTACCAGGGCCCACTATACTCGTGGGCCCTCCACTTGCGAACCCTCCTGCCACGTGGCGCCCCACACGGGTGCCCACGTGGACCCATGCGCGTGGCCTCCTGCCGCGCGTCAGCGCCACTTGCGCCCCGTGTGGGCCGCCCGGGCTCTGCCACGTGGCCTTAGTGCCGCGTTGCACCCCGGGGCGGTCCCACGCGCCACGTCACCCACCGCCTAGGCCCGCTCGCCACGTCAGCATCCAGGGCATGTGGACCAAAATACCCCCCTTTGTTCGCGATTTAAATAAAAGAAAGTCATAAAAATCAATTTAAAAATGAAATAAAAATCGGAAAAAAGTCTAAAACTTCAGAAAATCATATTTTAAAATATACAACTCCTTTTTAATCCAAATTTTCTCCATTGGGTCACAAATTCTTTTCTTTTTAATATCACGTCATTTAAAATATATTTAGAAAGAAGAAATCAAGATGACTCATAATTTACTTAAATCATTTCTCATTAAACATTCTAAATCATAAATTTACCCTAAAATCATCCTTCCAAACATTTACTAAAGTCAAAACTCATTCAATAACAGAGATTAACTTCTATTAATTTAAATAAAAGATTAATCATCTATTAAGCATGAAATTATCCCTAATTTATGCATAAATATCAACTTTAGTGAAATGACATGCCAATGGAGAAAATTCCTAAAAAGTATGATAACATGTATCATATTCACATAAAATAAGCATGAATATGAGTTAATTCAGATAAGAATTCAAGTTATAAATGTATGTTATCAATAGACTGAGAGTAATCTCTTCCGAATCTCAAGAACATAAAGTATATTGACTAATTCAAGTGGTTGAGACCGAGATATTAGAGAGGAAGAGCAAGTAGAGTGGATTGTCAAACCTATGCCGTTTCCGCTTGGAGTTGATCGGGGCCTTGATAGAGTGTCGGATCAACATGAGTTTGAGCATCGTTAGTTACATGATGCATGGCGCCACTGTCAGGATACCATGCTGAATGATCGAGAGGTGAGTTTACCGGTTGTAGGTTAGTAGCATAAGCCTGTGGAAACATTTGATTGTCTGAATTTGGGGGCAGAGTTTGGTTCCCAAAGAAGGATTTGTTGAAACGTTCTCTGCACTTGAGGACGCGATGTCAAAATTGATCACAAAGTTGGCATCTTGGAATATATCGTCCCCCATTTCGGCCTCTGCCTCTGTTGTTCCGTCCATTGTTGCGTCCTTTGCCGAGGTCAGAAGAGGTAAGTTGGGTTTGATTGGTGGTAGGTGGGAAATCCGAAAGAGTTATATCTTTGATAGGTGCTGAGAATTTTAGGAGCTCATCATAGGAATTGACCTGTGCAATGACATCTTCAAGACTTAGATGAGTTAAATTTGACGAGATTCTTGCACAAAATGCTTAATAAGATGAGCCTAAGCCATGAAGTATGACATATATAGATACTATTTCTTGAACTGGATGTCCCACATCAGCCAAATCATCGCATATCCTCAGAATTTCTTGCACAAGCTCAGCAACGGACCGAGGGCCTTTCTGAGTGTTGTGAAGACGATTGTGTAGGTGCATGATCCGGGACAGATTAGTGGAGGAAAAATGTTTAATCAATGCTGACCATGCTTCCTTTGCGGTCATCTTTTCGATTACGCACGGTAGAACATCTTCAGAAAGAGATGAGATGATAAGCGATTAAACCTGTTGATCTTGATACCACCGTGTTTGGTAAGCTGTGTTGGCGACAATTCCACCTCGATCATCAAGATGTGAGGAAATTGGCGGATCTTGCATGAGTATATGAGCAAGATCATGGCAATTAAGCAGAGAGAAGAGTTGAGTCTTCCAGAGGAGGAAATTTTCCCTCGTGAGTTTGATAGGAACATGGAGACCTACTGAATGAGGCGTAGTCGACCGAGGAGCAATAATTGCTTTGTATTCCCCAGGTTTCATGACTTCCGAAGCTGAAGGAGGGGCTGAGGAGAAGTCCACCATAGTCAAGATTTCACCAAGCCGCGTGGCTCTCATACCATGAAAGAAATTGAGAAAGAGGAGAAGAAGAAGAACAGAGATGTAGCGGCGTGAATCTATGATGGAGAATTATTTTGAAACATGAACACAAGGGTTCCATGTGAAACTATCCTCCTCCTCCTCCTCCTCCTTATTCACTCATGAGCTTGAAAAATTATCCATTTATTAAATGGATGAAGAAGACCTCTCTAAATAAATAAAGAGAGAGTAGATCTTAAGGGATTTACCTTCCCTCCTTTCCCTATTTTATACTGATCTAAAGATTGACTTGGTCAAACATTTAATCCTTATCTTTAGAAACCTAGAACTCCTTGAGTGGACCAAGTCAACCACCTTTTTTACATTTGATATAGGTTCCTAATTTTCCAAACCATATCCACCATATCATAGGTACCTTATATCATTTTAATTGATGATCTCAAAAAGAAAATCAGTAGGAAACCTTTTTGTTATCCCATTCCTTTCTCTTTGAAACTTCCCTTAGTTAGAATTTAGGAGAGATCTAATAGAAGATACAATCTTTTATTCCATCCAAAACAATTCCTTGCATGAATAAACCCATGCCTCTATGGAGCTCAATAAGATTGAAGAATTCCAAATGTTGATACTAAGTTTGAAGAGAAAGTGCCCAAGAATCATCCTCCAAATTATCCTTCAACCATTATGAGAGCAAAGTGAATTACCTTCTATAAGACAAGACCCTCACGGCTGATAATGAAGAACAAGCTGAGTTTATCATCCACTGATGAACAACACTATACTCACCATCTCTTATTTAAAGAATATACCTTCACGGTTAAAGCCAAAGAAGACACTTGAATTGAAATCTGTCCAAGACCCGACCTCCTATCAGCTCAAGAGACTCTGCGATTTCAACTTCCTAGGAGGTACAAGAAGCAGTTCATGTCAGGCGACCATCGCTGAAGCAACCACCGAGTTCAACGACGTGGATATTTACAATGTCTACGACCATTGTGCTTTGATGCTAATCTCACTCGCGTATCCAACACGGTCTCGGTGCGGGAATTCGACTCGTGCACTGATAACTATATGCAGTATTAACTGAACGATCCGACGGTTCAAGAAGCACTTCATGCAAATCTTACCAAGCTCGATTATCCCTGGCGCACGTGCAGCGAATTGTCCGCATGGGTGGATAGTACAACCACCGTTCTCCCTCTGCTAAAAGAGTTCGTGGCGACTGTTTGACAAGTCTCGATTTACAGTGGGGTCAACGACAACAGGGTTCCGATAACCAGCACACGGTATTCCATCAATCAGCTCGAGCTTTCGGTGAAGTACCCAAGGCCACCCTGGTCCGCCGACGACGAGATTGGAAAATAACCTATCACCTATAAAGGCGATCTCACACTAACCACAGTAAGAGAATCCAGGCACGAGGTCACAAGCTTCCAGGCTCGGCGATCGCTCGTTATCATCTCCGCTTTCTTTCCATATCCTCCACTGGAATTTCAAAACATCGACGATCGAAATAAATGCAAGGGAGGAAGCGTTGACTTACGGAAAGCTCACGCGGGCGTTGACAGACAGAAAATTAAACGACGAACGAGTACGGAATATTCCACGTAATTCCGCACCATTGATTATCCCGTCAGAGAAGACACACAAGACTTGTTCACAAAAGTCGTAACGGGCGCCTCTTCGCTGGGAGATCCGAATCAACCGAAACGACGCGATGCCTCGCGCTAATCTCCATTCTCCATTTTCTATAAAACGCACGATTGTAATTGAAGGAATGTTGTTGATTTTGATAAAAGTTTGGTTCTACCATTGGTTCGTTTTACCTGTGTTCACTGTTCTTCCTGTGTCTCCCCATTCTCCCGCACCTTCTCTCTTCTTCGAGTTCTATCTCTCTTCCTCTTCTCCCCCATTTCTGTCCCTTTCAATCACTTTACCGTCAGAGAATATCCGAGGGTTATCTGTATCACTGGAGTAAACCGGAAGCATCGTCTCCTCACCCCGATCAGGTAATCATTCTCCTCGTTTCTTTACAGTGATAAAAGTTCGAAAATATAATATCATAAGTCCACGTTGACCGGCGCTATTCTCTTCTACACTTACCGATCGCGTGCCCATTATCCGAGTTTTTAAACTAATTCTTTCCATCCCTCTCCTTTCCATCTCACCGGACTCGTTAATATCCTCTTTCATATTCTTCTCTTCTCTCTTTTTCCATAACATCTTATTCTCCATTTCTCTTCTCTTATTGTATTATTATATTATCATCTCTACTAACTCATCATATCACCCTATACTCTTGAATTATATCACACTATCTTCTTACTAATCTCCTAATCTCTTTTCATAGTGATATCATTTCATAGGTCCTCCCATAATTTGTAGGAATATTAGTATTTCTAAATATCCTACATCAATCTAACTTTTCTATATTATTTTAGAGTCCTGTACAACGAGCTTTTATAGACTAGAAGAGAAGGGTGAGAGAGAGTCTAAGTCAGTCTGCTCTCGACCTGCTATAGGGCAAAAATGTTGTAACGATTGATAACATGCATTTATAACTTAAATTCTTATCCTAATTAACTCATATTCATGCTTATTTTATGTGAATATGATGCATGTTATCATAGTTTTTATGAATTTTCTCCATTGGTATGCCATTCTACTAAAGTCCATATTTATGCATTATTTAGGGTTAATTATGTGTTTTATAGATGTTTAATATTTTACAAGGTTAATTACTTCCCTTAATTTACTTTGACTTTAGTAGATGATTGGAAGATTTAATTTCAAGAAGAGAATGTTGGATGATTTAAAAGAGACTTCTTAAGAAATTATCTATGTTTATTTGAAATTCATCGTATCTGATTCTTTTAATTTGTATTTTTAGATGGCATAATATTAAATATGAAGCAATTTGTGATCCAATGGAGAAAATTTGAGTTAAAAAGGAGTTATATAAATGAATTTTTGAATTTCTTAATTTTTCAGAATTTTCTAGATTTTATTTTGATTTTTCAGGATTTATTCAATCGCGCGGGACCCGTAGAGGTGACGTGGCGCGATGTAGACACATGGCGGGGCCACGCAAGCCCACATGGATGCCTACGTGGTGCCTACGTGGCATGAACAGTGATATCAGACGGTCGGGATTAAATCCCGCGATTGGACGGCTGAAATCACACAGAGTGGAATCCGCGTCATGGGCCACGATCCCACTGATTTCACCCGATCCGACGGCTGAAATCACACGGAGTGAAATTCGCGTCGTGGGCCACGATCCACTAATTGCGCACAAACTTCTCTATCAATAGATGTTCTCTTCCTTTGTAAACTTAACTTTTGATCAATTCGTGAAGAAATCAAGCTAATTTTTAGGAAGGTCTTAAATTCTTCGTGATCCTCTGCTTCCTAGAGTCTAATTTCGCAGATATTGAAGCATGATAATCACGAATTGATCACCGGATTTCATTGACTTTTCCCCTTGAATTCCAAACATCCGCGAGGAAGAAATCGAGCAAATTCGCTTCAATCCGCGGTAATTGAAGCCCCATTCTTGTGGAAATCGGGTAAGTAGTGAGATTCGATTGATTATGATGTGATAATTTAAGTTTTTATAGGTTTAGATCTTTAATTTTGCAAATTAGTTCTTAGTATTCTTCAATTTTACCCAATTTTAGTCTAAAGTTTTTCTGATTTTGAAAATAAGATATATCTCTGATAATTATTCCAAATCACTTGATTTTCATTTCATTGGATTCCTCTCTTCATCAGCTTTCTGTGGATAGCAAATTCATCGAATTCTGAGTTTATTTGACCATTCAATTTAATGTTTGATCGAGCACTATTCATCTTTTATCAAAATTCAAATGTTGACTTTCGGAGTCAATTACTGTCAAATTACAAATCCGAATTCGATCATTTTGGTCTCTTTAGAATCTTCTGGTTCTTAGCTTTCCATTGATATATAAATTGCAAGATTTGGATATCATTTGACTAGTTAATTTGAAGATTTCGGGGATTTTCTGATCTTTGATTTTCATTAATTCAGAATAAATCCATTTCTAATCGAAAAATCATGAATTGTATATCAATAAATTCTATTTTCTCTGTAGTTTCGAAATATATAATTTTCATAATCTTCTAACAGCTTTTGATTCTCTGATGTTACAGAACACCAACTATTGGTCAAGGTTAACGCTTTGACTTTGACTTTTGAGTTTTCTCTGTCAAATCCGAGACTTCAATTCTTAAAATTTCTTATTTAGTATATTTATATCATTTCCATTCATTACATCTAATTTTTACTTCTTTAAAACCTCTTCTAAACCTAAGTTTGACCAAGTCAACTCTACAATTAAAGTCAACCTTGCTCTCTATGGATCCATCCGATACTTACAGATTACTTGATTTTAAATCTTTATCTCTGTGAGTTTGGTTTTATAAATTTTGTTTGAATGACGTTTGTGTGTTTAACGACCGCACTAAAATGCTTCGTCAAGTGTTACGTTAAATCATGAGTATGATTGTTGAGCTGGAACAGTGGAGGCATCGGGCTCATCTGATTTGTTATTGTCCTTGACAGAGTGACCTTTAGCTTCTCTTGCTTCTCTTCTGCATGCGACTGGGCTTAACTTTTTCCGTTGTTGTGCGCTACTGGCAGCGTCGGGAGCTTGGGTGTCGACGACGCGGTAGACACAGTGTATGACATGTTGGTCGACAGGGCAACTCGTAGGGGGACCACCAACGGTGTCCAAATCAAGACCTGGTAGATGAGAATTAGCTTTTTCAGATGACTTCAATTTTGCAATTCTCTATGTCACTCCGTGGAAATTCTGTCTCCGACGACGAATTTATTTAGTGGTCTAAAAATGCAGGGTGGGAAAGGGTACGTCAGAAGCAGCCAGGAGGTACTGAGGGGTGATCTAAGCCGTTGGATCACGATCCTACGACTACGACCTGTGACTAAAGGAGTTCTAATCGTGAGCGTCCATCTGGACGAGTTATAACGGCGTGGATGAGCCTAAGAGGATGAGAGGCGGGGCCCACGGTTGTTATTACAGTTTACGCTTTGTGTTCTTGATTTTCTCTCTTAAATACCGACGATCGCTCTGTAAAACGTAATGTGTTGTGAACATTCTTTTGAATAGTCAATCAGTTTTCTCAATTCGTGAGTATGTGATTGAGTGAATCACATCTGTGAGTGAGTGATTCGCTCTTACAAGTGGTATCAGGGTGACAAATCGTGGAGTGAGACCTGTGAAGATGCCGAGAAGAGGGGAGACTTCAATTCAAAGTGAGAGAGCTTCGACCGATGATTCAATCAAGATGGTGGAGGATGTCGTTCCGAGACCTTTAACGCAACTTTCGGCGATGAATTATCATCACTAGGGGATGAGGATGGAGGTACATCTTGACACTCAAGGCTTGTGGGAAGCCGTAATTGGAACCGAGACAAACAGGTAGAAGGATCAACATGTCTTGTCTGCCATGTTGGCGGCTATTCCGGAATCTTCAGGCGTTCAATTGGATATCAGGAAATCGGCGAAGGTTAATTGGGAAATAATTCAATCTTTCCATGTGGGAATAGATTGTCTCGCCCAATCAAGAGCTCAGGATCTCAGAAGGGAGTTCGAAAACCTTTCCAAGAAAAAACCCATAAGGTTAATGATTTCACTAATAGGTTCTCAAGAATCGTATTCAAGTTACAACAACTCGGTGAAAAACTTGATGACAAAGAAGCTGTCAAGAAGCTTCTATGACCAATGCCTCCAAGGTACGACTCTCTGACGCTATCTCTTGAGCAATTCGGTGATCTCGATTCAATGTCTTTAGTAGAAGCAATCGAATCATTAAAAGTCCATGAGTTGAGATTGTCCGAAAGAGATTCAAGAGAAGAGGAACAAACATTGTTATCCCGTGCTATGAGTAAATTCAAGAAAACAAAGCAAGAAGATGGACAATGATAACTGATAACATGCATTTATAACTTAAATTCTTATCCTAATTGAATCATATTCATGCATATTTATATGAATATGATGCATTTTATCATAATTTTTAGGAATTTTCTCCATTGGTATGCCATTATACTAAAGTTCATGTTTATGCATAAATTAGGGATAGTTATGTGCTTTCTTGATGATTAATCTTTTTTCAAGGTTAAATGAATAGGAAGTAAGTTCTTTTACTCACTTATTTTAACTTTAGTAAATGATTCTAAAGGTTAATTATAAAAAGGAAAGTATTGGATGATTGAAAGAGAGAGAACTTAATGAATGCCTTTAGGTTAGTTTTAATTCATCCTACATTCTTCTTTTAAATTATATTTTTTATGGCACAAGTATTAAAAAGAAAAGAAATTGAGATTCAATGGAGAAAATTTAAATTAAAAAGGAGTGGTATATTTAAAGTTATGAATTTCTGAAGTTCTACCCTTTTTCATACTTTAATTTGAATTTATATTGAATTTTTATTGATTTTTGTTAATAAAAATTGCAAAAAAAGGTGTATATTTACCGCAGGACCGCGGAGCTGACGTGGTGCGCGAGGAAGCTGATGTGGCACGCGGGACCAGCGCGCGGATGCGATGCGGCACTGAGGCCACGTGGCAGGGCCGCGCGTGGCCCACGGGAGGCGCAGGTGGCGCGAACACGTGGCAGGAGGCCACATGGGTCCACGCGGATTCCCATGAGGGGCACCACGTGGCAAAGTGGGGGCTGACGTGTGAAGGGCCCACGGGTTAGTGGGCGCTGGTTAGAGTATTGGGGCGGTAACGCAATAGTGTTAAACCGCCACCCTATTTAACTACGAATTTCTCTTCTTTTTCCTTCGTTTGGGACTAAGTTCCCGCAAAGTTTAATATATCCAGGTGATGTGGTGGCATTGCAAGCGTCAAATCCAATCGCACTTCGTCGATCACGTGGACCCGAGTTCACGCGATCATTAATCAAAGTACGTGCGCTAAATCCGGGCTAAGTGACGACGATCGAAGGCTTAACTTACTACACGTGGCATCACGAGGAGCTCCCGATCTTCATCAAATCAAATGCATTAAATGAAGCGCGATTGCGATCAAATGACCAAGATTTATCCACTTTGAAGATCATCAAGGGAGGACTCCTGGATGCATCTCGATGTGGCGATCTGCATCGGACGACAACATCAACATCAAAGGAGAAGCGGTCCACGATCAAGGCACGATCGAGGGCCGTGATCGCAACGCGATCGTGGCCCGATAGCGACGCAATTGCAGCCCGATTGCCACACGATCATGGCCCGATTGATGCACAAATCATGGCCACGATCACTGGGAGTTGATGGCCACGATCATCGTGGGATTGTGGCCACGAATCGACATTCAATCATGGATCAAACGGCCTGAATTGTTTGGGGCAAAAATCTCCTATAAAAACTGATGTACCCCTTTGTTTTCATCAACTCTTGATTGAATCGTGAAGGAATTAAGCAATTTGAAAGAAAGATCTTGAGTTCTTCGTGATTCTCCCGCATTTAGACTCGATTGGGAAGCAATTGGAGCGAGATTGATCACGAATCAACATCGAATTTCATCAAATTTTTCCCTTGAATTCCGAACGTCCGCGAGGAAGAAATCGAGCAAATTTGCTTTTATTCGCATGAATTGAAGCCGCATTCTTGCGGAAATTGGGTTAGTTGTGAGATTCAATCAATTATCAGGTCGCAATTTGAGTTTTAATTAGGTTTAGATTTTTAATTTTGCATTTTAGTTCTTAGTTTTCTTCAATTTTGCCCAATTTTAGTCCAAAATTTTGCTGATTTTAAAAATAGGATATCTCTCTGATTATAATTCCAAATTATTGATTTTTGTTTCCTTGGATTCCTTATTTCATCAACTTGCTGTGGATAGCAAATCGTCGAATTGCGAGTTCATTTGACCCCTCAATTTAACGTTTAACAGAGCACTGTTCATTTTCAATCCGAATTTGAACGTTAGACTGTCGGGCTCAATTACTTTCAAAATACAAAATGGAATTCGATCATTTAGGTCTCTTTAGAATCCTGTGGTTCTTAGATTTCTATTGATATATAAATTGCAAGATTTGGTTATCATTTGACTAGTCAATTTGAAGATTTTCTGTGAAGTGTTAATTTCGGGAATTTTCTGATGTTTGATTTTCAATAATTCATAGTAAATCCATTTCTTATATAAAAATCATGAATTATATATCAATAAATTCTAATTTCTCTCTAGTTTCCAAATAATATGTTTGACACCTTTTGATTCTCTGATATTACAGAACTCCGACTGTTGGTCAAAGTCAATGCTTTGACTTTGACTTTTGACTTTTCTCTGTCAAATCCGAGATTTCAAATCTTAAAATTTCTTATTTAGTACATTTATATCATTTCTATTCACAACATCTTATTTTTACTTCTTTAAAACCTCTTTTAAACCTAAGTTTGACCAAGTCAAGTCTGCAATTAAAGTCAACCTTGTTCTCTGTGGATCGACCCGATACTTACACTTTACTTGATCTCTGTGAGTTCAGTTTTATAAATTTTATTTGACCGATATTTGTGTGTTTTAACGACCGCACAAAACTCTTCGTCAATAACATGCTACTTATACATGAAATTACATGATTATTAATGCAAATAAAGGCATTAATCATTCCAAATATATGCATGTTATCATATTTTAAGTATATTTCTATCATTTTGTATAATTTCATGTTATGATCTAAAAATACATCAATTTATGGATTATTATACATCATTAAAAATTTTGAGTTTTAATCCTAATTATATTTAAGATCATAATCATATTTTAATCATGAAAGTATAAGAGAATAGATACTTATTAACATTTATGTATTTTTATAAATTTATTTTACAAGATACATGAATGGATTAAATTAATTAAAATTCATTTTCCTATTATTTTAATAATTTTACTTTTAATAATGATAGATTATTCAATTTCTGATCCAACAAAACAAATTTGTCTTAATTTGGAGTTATATTTTGAAATTTATGATTTTTACAATTTATAGGAATTTTCTGGAATTTTTATGAATTTATTTAGACTTATTTTCGATTTTAAATTGAATTAAACATTAAATAAATGGCAAAAAGGGGATATTTTTCGCGCGAGCCCACGTGGATGTGACGTGGCGTTCAGGGCCACGTGGCAGAGCCACGCGGACCACGCGAGTGCCTGCGTGGCACGGAGGTGACGTGTCAATATTTATATTTACTCGTAATAGTATGGTTATAGTACATATAAGCATTTGATAGTTCGGATTTAAGCTAACTCATATAACCGACTCACCTTATATACCCAACATTCTCTCTTAAATTCTTCCATGTGGGACTATTAGTTTTCCTTTATTTCATTTTTCAGGCAACGTGGCAGCATTCCGCGCGTCAAATCGATAGCGCAATAAAAGGAGAGCGTAGATCACGTGGAATCGCGGCCCACCGATCACCGATCAACACACGTGCGTTAAATGGACTTTAAGTGAATTGATCTAAGCCGTAGATCGTGCGAGTTTTAACGGCTGAGATCATTCACGACTGATGGATCTCAGATTTAATCAAGATCGAACGATGAAGATCCGACGAATCAGATGAAGCTACACACCTCCTTTCTCATGCGATGAAATCACATCTCGACCCTTCATCCGCGATCAAACGGTCATCAAACAGAAATGCCGATTCGCCAAAGGACGTCTCATCGTGACCGTTGATCGCGAGGCGTCCATAAGATCAACGGTCACGCCCAAAAATTACTCTTTAAATAGACTATTCTTCGCGACGAAAGAACTGCCCTTGAAATTTTGAGAAATTCAAAGTGTGAAGACACCCATTTCTTGTGCCAATTGATATCTTGTGTTCTTAATGCATTTCTGCATCCAAGGAATGCTTGAAATCAAAGTTTGATCGAGAGAGAAAGAGGAGAAATCACATCTTGAACTTCAATTTTGTCTTCGAAAACGCGGAATGAAAAGCCATGCATCCGGCGATTAATTGGATCATTTAGAAGGCTACTTTGGTTTAGATTGCATGTTTTCATCTTATTGTTTCATCATTTAGTGTTAATTTTACATTTTGAATAGTAGATTAAGTTTAATTTTAGTTTAATTTCAGTTTTAATCATTTTCGCGATACGAATTTCTACCCTATTTTCAAACTTTGATTACTCCGCCAATTCTTATCCAAATCATCTGAATTTTGATTCCATGGATTTGAAATTGAGTTATCTTTCTAAATATCATAAATTTCCCAACTTCTAATCTCAATTCCTTGTATGATTTGATCGAATTTCAAAGATATCTCTCAAATTTCCCTAATTCTCCGTGGATTCGACTCTTAATTACCATTATACTCTTTAATTAAATTGATTAATCATAAATTGGTAAGTTTAGGACTTTGTTTTGACACTAAATCGTGTGCATTCAATGAACATACCATTTAGTCTCGTCTGACAGACATCGCGAGGAAGAGGCAGAGGAAGAGGAAGAGACCAAGGCAGAGGAAATCTCAAACAAGTGATGATCAAAAGCAAGAAGGATCAAGAAAACCATTTGATGAATCAAAGGTTCAATGTTATAATTGTCAAGATTTTGGCCATTTTGCAGATGAATGCAAAAATAAGAAGAAGCCAAGAGTGCGAGATGAATCGGCAAATCTTACGATCGAAGAATCTAGCGTTTTTATGGCATATGCAGAGGACATTTTATTGAAAGGACCAGAAGACTTCAACTTATACATGGTGATATCTGTGGTCTGATTAAACCATCAACCATTGGAGGAAGAAGGTATTATTTACTTCTAGTTGATGATTTTACATGATTAATGTGGGCATTTTTTCTGAAAGAGAAGTCAGAAGCTTTTTAGCATTTCAAAAGCTTCAAAAATCTATCTGAATACAAAAGTGGTGAAAAATTAAACTGTTTTAGAACAGACAGAGGGGGAGAATTTAACTCTGAGGATTTTGAAAAATTCTGTGATATGAATGGGATTAAAAGACAGTTAACTGCTCCTTATTCCCCTCAATAGAATGGAGTAGTGGAAAGAAAAAATAGAACTATTATGTCTTGTGTTAGAAGTATGCTGAAAGAGAAGAAATTACCTCTATAATTGTGGGCAGAGGCTGTAAACACCTGTGTCTATGTACTGAACCGATCTTACACTAAGACTTTAAAGGATGAAACTCCATATGAGAACTGGAGTGGAAGAAAACCTTATGTGGATCATCTACGGGTGTTTGGATCAGTGGTTCATGTAAAACCTGCAAGAAAGGTAAGTAAACGTGAAGATAGAAGTATTTTGATGATTCTCATTGGGTATGAATGTGGTACAAAAGTTTATAGATGCCTTGATCCAATGAATTTTAAGGTAACTATTAGCAGGGATGTTATCTTTGAGGAATCTCAGAGTTGGGACTTTAGTCAACAGAGAGGTCAACACATTGATCTCCCTCTCACATCAACCATCAATTTTCTAAATCTATATGAAGTTTCAACTGATAATCAAGACTCAACAGTTACATCCATCGTACCTATAGATGAGCAAAGAGATCAAGATCAATCTTTTGAAGAAGATAAACCCGAGAGGTTCAGAACAGTTCAAGAAATTTATGATGAAACACAAGCAATTGAGGAGGACGAAGCTTGTTTTTTCTCTGGAGAAGAACCTACATCCTGTAAAATAGCAATGAAAGAGGAAGTGTGGAGACAAGCAATGAAAGAAGAATTAGAAGCAATTGAGAGAAATTCAACTTGGGAGCTTGTGAAACTGCCCAAGAAGTGCAAATCAATTGGAGTTAAGTGGATCTACAAAATTAAAAGGGATAATTATGGAGAAATTACAAGGTATAAAGCTCGATTGGTGGCAAAAGGCTTTAGTCAGATGAGAGGAATTGACTTTGAAGAGGTGTTCTCTCCAGTGGCAAGAGCAGAGTCCATTAGGATAATCATTTCTATGGCTGCTCAATTCAAGTGGAAATTACATCATTTAGATGTAAAATCAGCATTTCTCAATGGGTACATAGAAGAAGACATCTATGTGGATCAACCTAAGGGTTTTATAAAAGAAGAAAAGGAGAATTATGTACTTAATGGTGGAGGTCCAGAATTTAAAGTATTTTGAGATTATAATGACTTTTTCATTGAATGATAGATAAATACTCATAAATATGAAAACATGCATAGAAATGAAATCATTTATGCCTTAATATGCATCAATAATCATGTTTTATCATGTCTAATTAGCATGTTATCACCTAGGAGGGTTGACTTTGAATTATTAGAGTTGACTCTAACTATTTAGGGTTGACTCTCTCTGTCTGAGTTGACTTCTGAGGATAAACTTGAATCGTAAGAATCACTCTTCTACTATCAACTTGCTGTCTAATTTTTCAACATAGAACAACACAAATAACTAAGTTAAAATAAACTTCATTGAAACAATAAAATTAACAGCAAAGATAGAGTTAGATTTAAACTAAAATTGCGGAGGTTCAGAATTTACCACTAGAATTTATCACTAGAATTCATGCACCCCTAACTAGAGGGGCAAATTTTAGAATCAATTTCCATGTCATGAGTATGCTTCCTATCTTCCATGGTAAACCTTCTGAAGACCCATATAGAGAAGTAGACGAGCTTTCCCAAGTTTTTGAGATAAATCATCTTCAGAATGTCCCCACTGACACGATGAAGATGAAACTCTTTCCTGCTACCCTTAGAGATAGAGCCAAGGATTGGTTTTTCAAATTAGGGAAAGAATTCACTAATTGGACCGAGATAGAGGAGGAGTTTTTAAGAAAATACTATTCCGTAGGAAAAAAAAACCTCCGTCTGAAAAGCCATCCGCGAGTTTACCCAAGGCACGAGTGAAACCTTTCACGAGGCCTGGGAGCAACTTAGAGACCTAACTAGGGAGTGTCCACACCATGGAGTGTCTAACCATGAATTAACGCAAATATTTTATGACGGGTTACGCCCGCAAGATAGATATCTTTTAGATGCAGCAAGTGGCGGCACCTTCATGAGCAAGTACAAAGACGACACGATGGAACTCATCGAGACGGTGGCAGAAAATAGCCACCATAATGCAGCGAAACTATTTGGAAGATGTGAAATGCCAAAGATGATCAACACCAAATCAACGAAGATGGGGATGCTCCTTGAGAGAATCGACAAAATGGCGGAAGTCTAGAATTTACTATTGGACTGACTTAACATCCGCAACGGTTCCGAAGGACTCCCCCCTGTCTCACTTCAAGAAGCGTCACCATGTGCAACTTGGTCAAGATTCGACCATGTCGAATTAGATTCCTCGGTGATGGCAATCCAAGGGCAAAACATGTTTAGACAAGGTTCATCGGGAGGACCAAGTCAACAGGGGTGATCTAATTATTCAGGTACATATTCTAGCCATTATAATACCCTTGTTTTTAATAACTCTTCGTTAGAATACATGATTTTGGAGGAACAACGATCAACCCTATCCTCCGTCATACAATGTTCAGCAACAACATCAATAATCCTACCCCAATCAAAGACAGTCATCGTTCGTCTTGCCGATTCAACTGCAAGCCTTCATGCAAGCTCCACGCCAGACCGCGCCAGCATCTGACCTGATCCTCGGTGCTATCTCGCAATTAATGGAACAAATGACATGGATGAACTCATGCATTGACAAAATTTAGGACTTCGTCAAGACGAACGTCTAACCGACGATCGAAAAAAAGGGTAAGCAAGTTACATTTATTGACCAATTACCCTCGTAGGCCACAGCTAACCCGAGGAATCAAGGGGTCTCGTCGAGCCAGACACATAATATTAACCATGTACACGTCGACATGGAAGCTGTGGAAATGACGTTAGCGATATCCAGCTTTCGGAGTGCCAAAAACCTACCGGATCCATACAAGGATCATCCCATCCATTAAGGCCCAATTTAAGAAGAAGAGGAACCAATTATCATCGAATGACAGTTCCGAGGATGAGGAAGAACAGGCTACGACATAACCTAACCCCGACAAATACAAGCCCCTTGTGCCTTATTCTCAAGCCAAGAATAGTGAAACTGATGACAATCTACCAGACGCTTTTAAGAAGGTGACCATAACTATTCCCCTGATAGATGGCATCAACCATATCCCTTCCTATGCCAGATTTCTCAAAGGTATGTGCACCCCCCATAGAAACCCTAAAAAGATCCAACTTAGTTAGACGGTGAGCTCCATCATGATGAATGCCTTACCAATAAAAAAAAGAGATCCGGGAGCACCCATGATCACGAGTGAGATAGGAGGAATGTCCTTCACTCGATCCCTACTAGATACAGAAGCTATTATTAACATCCTCCCTAAAGCTGTATTCGATCGTCATCATGTAGGGGAGTTGCAACCTTTCCTAATAGAGTAATGCTTAGCCGATGGATTGGTGAGGAAACCCCATAGACTAGTAGAAGACGTAATAGTTAGAATAGAAGATTGTTATTTATCGGTAGACTTCCTAGTAGTTGACGTGAAAATGACTAAGGAGCTTAGCCAAGCCCCGATCATATTAGGACAACCCTTCCTAGCTACCGCAAAAGCCATTACTGACTGGGTAAAAGGAGAAGTAATTCTCAAGGTGGGAGAGCACACCGTGAAGGTTGATATTAACAAGCTGATGAAATATCCTTCACAAGCTTTCGAAGACTTGGGCACCATCGACTTTGCTAACGACCAGGATATAGACGCCTGCATAGAAGAAGTTATGATGATCGACGAGGAAGCACGATATGAGGAGCTGCCAATGGAAGAGCCTACCTTGGAGCTCAAGTCTCTCCCCTCTACACTCAAATACGCCTTCCTTGATGAGGAGAAAGCAAAGCCGGTAATTATTTCGTCCAAGCTAGATATGAAGCAGGAGGAAAAATTACTGGAAGTATTAAGGAAAAATGAAGAAGTAATTGGATGGACCCTGACGGACCTAAAAGGGCTAGACCCTTCACTATGCACTCATCGCATCTTCTTAGAGGATGAGTCAAGACCCGTCAGGGAGGCCCAGAGATGACTCAACTCAAAGGTATGGGAGTCCGTGAAAGAAGAAATTCTTAAGTGGCTCAACGCAAAAATTATCTACCCCATATCCGATAGCCAATGGGTGAGTCCGGTGCACGTTGTTTTGAAGAAAGCCAGAGTAACGGTCACGACGAACGAGAAGGGTGAGGAAATCCAAACACGCCTTCTGACAAAGTGGAGAGTCTGCATCGACTATCGAAAGCTGAACTCCGCGACCAAGAAGGACCACTTCCCACTCTCGTTCATCAACCAAATCTTGGACCGACTGGCAAGATTGAGTTACTTCTGCTTCCTCGATGGATAATCGAGCTACAATTAGATTTCTATTCATCCCGACGATCAAGAGAAGAGGATGTTCACATGTCCCTTTGGCACATTCGCCTTCAAACGCATGTCATTCGGACTGTGCAACACCCCCGCAACTTTTCAACGATGTATGACGGCTATCTTCTCCAACTTCCTTGGCGATAGCTTAGAAGTCTTCATGGATGATTTCTCCATTTTTGGAAACGACTTTGAAAGTTGTCTTGCTCACCTGACGAAGATACTGGAGGTATGCATTAGGAAACGACTGGTGTTGAGTTGGGAAAAATCTCACTTAATGGTACAGGAGGGAGTAGTGCTCATGCATATCGTCTCGGGCAAAGGACTGGAGGTGGACAAGGCCAAGATAGAGGTCATCCAAAACCTCCCTCTTCTAGGTACCGTACCAGATCTAAGGAGCTTTCTCGGGCACGTCATCTTCTATCAAAGATTCATCCATGGCTTTGCCAAAGTCTCCAAGCCACTCACCACCCTTCTTTGCAAAGACAAAGACTTCATCATTGACGAAGAAGGGAAGCGTGCATTCACAATGCTGAAGGAAGCAATGATCAAGGCACCAATTTTACAAAGTCCTAATTGGGACTTACCCTTTGAGATCATGTGCGACGCTTCAGACTATGCGGTTGGAGCGGTCTTGGGACAACGACTTGACAAGAAGCCGACGACCATCTGCTACGCAAGTAAGACCCTCATCGAAGCTCAAATAAACTATACGACTACAGAGAAAGAGCTTCTGGCAGTGGTCTACGCTCTCGAGAAGTTTCGGTCGTACATCTTGGGGAGCAAGATCATCATCTACACTGATAATAAGGCCTTAAAATACTTGCTCTCCAAGAAAGAGGCCAAACCACGACTTATAAGATGGATGATGCTCCTTCAAGAAATCGACTTAGAGATAAAAGACAAGAAGGGCGGCGAAAACTCGGTGGCAGACCACTTATCACGTCTCCACGTCTCGGGAGGAGGAGACATCGGTAACACATTTCCAGACGAGCATCTCCTTGCCATCTCAAGTCACACCCCCTGGTACGCACACATCGTCAACTTCATTGTCACTGAATTGATCTCAGAGCAGTGGAATCAACATCAAAAAGATAAGTTCTTCCATGAGCTCAAATACTACTTTTGGAAAGAACCACTTCTTTTGGAAATACGGCCAGATCATCCGACGATGCATACAAGAGGAGGAGCAAGGAGATATCCTAGCAATGTGTCACTCATCGACATGTGGAGGACATTTTGCGACATGCAAGACCGCAGATAAGATCCTACAGAGCGGCTTCTACTGGCCCTCCATCTTCAAGGATGCCCACCGTTTCTACACGGAATGCTTATAGTGTCAAGCAACGATAAACATCTCCAAGCGAGATGAAATGCCGATGCGGCCAATCCATGAAGTGGAGATCTTCGACCTTTGCGGGATAGACTTCATGGGACCTTTCCCACCTTCTGACGGGAAAGAGTATATACTAGTGACAGTCGATTATGTGTCCAAGCGGGTCGAGGCAATCCCCACTATGACGAACAATCATTGGGAGGTTATAAGATTCGTCACACGATGCATCTTCACTTGGTACGGTTGTTCGAGGGCCATCATAAACGACGGTGGCTCACACTTCAATAATGCTCACTTCCGGGCATTGTTGAAGAAATACAGAGTACACCACCGCATTACCACGCCATACCACCCCCCGGAAAATGGGCAAGTCGAGGTAAGTAATAGAGAAGTCAAGATCATACTCAAGAAAATAATTCGACCAGATGGGAAGGATTGGGCACACAAGCTTTCCGACGCACTATGGGCTTACCAGACGGTATACAAGACACCCATCGGGATGTCTCCCTTCCATCTTATCTTTGGGAAAGCTTGCAATCTTCCGATTGAGCTAAAGCATCGAGCCTATTGGGCTATCAAAAAGCTCAACCTAGCACTGGACGAAGTAGGAAGAACGACTTCTCTAGCTCTAGGAGTTATAGGAGTTGAGGCACAATGCGTACGAGAATGAGGCGATCTACAAAGAGAAGACCAAGGCCTTCTATGACTGACACATCCAATGACGATCATTCCTGGTCAACAACAAGTTCTGGCTCTACAATTCTCACCTCAAGCTCTTCCCTGGGAAGCTACGCTCTAAAAGAGATGGTCCGTACGTGGTTCTGGAGTTGTTCAACGGCTGAGCGGAGCTCATCTCTGACATCAAAACCAGTCGACAATTCAAGGTAAACAGGTGACGTAGCGTTTTTATGCATCGTTAAATCACAACAACGCCGGTCAAACAAAATTTATAAAACCGAACTCACAAAGATAAGATATAAAATCAAATAATGTGTAAGTATCGGGTCGATCCACAGAGAGCAGGGTTGACTTGCTCAAACTTAGGTTTAAAAGGGGTTTTAAAGAAATAAAAATAAGATGTAATGAGTGGAAATGATATAAATAGACTAAATAAGAAGTTTTAAGAATTGAAATCTTGGATTTGATAGCGAAAAGTCAAAAGTCAAAGTCAAAGCATTGACTTTGACCAGCAGTAGGTGTTCTATAAAATCAGAGAATCAAAAGGTGTCAGAAGATTACAAAATTATCTACTTGGAAACTAGAGAGAAAATGAAATTTATTGATATATCATTCGTGATTTTTGGATAAGAAATGGATTTACTATGAATTATTGAAAATCAAATATCAGAAATCCCCGAAATAAACACCTCAGAGGAAATCATCAAATTGACCGGTCAAATGAAATCCAAATCTTGCAATTTATATGTCAATGGAAAACTAAGAACCAGAGGAATCTAATGAGACCAAAATTATCGAATTCTGATTCGTAAATTAAAAGTAATTGACCCCGAAAGTCAATATTTGACTTCTGATAAAAGATGAATAGTGCTCGGTCAAAAGTTAAATTGAAGGGTCAAATGAACTTGGAATTCGATGAATTTCCTATCCACAGAAAGCTGAAGAAAAGAGGAATCCACTGAATCAAGTGATTTGGAATTATAATCAGAGAGATATCCTATTCTGAAAATCAGCAATTTTTTGGACTGAAAATTGGGGAAAATGAAGAACACTAAGAACTAATGTGCAAAATTAAACTTCTAAATCTAATAAAAACTCAAATTACCTCCTGATAATCGATTGAATCTCACTACTAACTTGATTGCCGCAAGAATGAGGCTTCATATCTCGTGGATTGAAGCAAATTTGCTCGGATTCTTCCTCGTGGACGTTCGGAATTCAAGGGGAAAATTCGATGAAATCAAGGAGGAATTCGTGATCAATCCCGCTCCAATTGCTTTGCAATCAAGTCTAAACGCGGGGGGATCACGATGAACTAGAGATCTTCCTCGAAATTTGCTTAATTCACTTCACAAAAGTTGAGAAAAGAAAGAGGGAATACATCGTTTTTAAAACGATCTTTGGCCTGAAAATTCCGGTCGTTTGATGCGGTCGTGGGGTAGAATTGATGGCCATGATCGAGCGGCGATTGTGGCCCATGAATTGGAGATGTCGTGGCTCCAATTTTGATGCTGAATCAGCCCAGATCACGAGGCGATTGGGCCACGATCGTGCAGCGATCGGGCCACGATCGAACCGCGATCGTGAGCCACGATCGTGGGTCCAACATAACCGCTGCCGTCCGATTTGATCAGGTAACTTTGGGCGGTCCTGATCGCGCGATCAAGATCGTCTTTACTCGTCCATCCAATGGAGATCCAACCGTGCCGATGAGACGTGACACCAGCTGTTCGATGAAGATCACAATCGTGATCCACACGGTGCTCCCCGATTGCTGGAAATGCGAAAAGTCGCGACCGTGTGATGAAGCCACATCGTAGCCGTCTGATCATGATCGTGATTTGATGAAGATCTGACGCGCCAGAGAGCTTCACGCGTTGCGCGTCTGATGGAGATCGGACGACCGTGATGTGTCCACGCGTCAACAGGTAAGCCTCTCGATCTCATCCACTTAGTCTCCTTTTTCATCACGTGCGTTGATGGATGATCTCGTGGACTTGGGTCCATAGGATCGAGGGTTCTTGCTTGGATCTGACGCCTATCGCGCGTCCACGTCGCCTGCACAGGTGAGATTCCGCGGGACATAGTCCCACACAAAATAAAAAACAAGGAATGATGCGGTTAAATATTGGAGCGCGGTAACACATTTGCGTTACCACCCCAATTACCTAACCAAAGCCCACTAACCCGTGGGCCCTCCATCTACCGACCTCACTTGCCACGTGGCGCCCCACACGGGCGTCCGCGTGGACTCGTGAACACACTTGGCCTCCTGCCACATGTCCGCACCCTGTGCGCTTCCTGCGCCTCGCGTGGGCCACCCGCGGCTCTGCCACGTGGTCTCAGCGCCGTGTCGCACCCGCAGCTCTGCCACGTGGCCTCAATGCCGCGTCGCACTGATAAAAATCATTTACTAAAGTCAAGATATATCAAGGAAAGTATATACTTCAGATCAATTTAATTTTTCAAGAATTTTCATCATCAATCAAGCATATAATTATCCCTAATTTATGCATAAATATGAACTTTGATGAAATGACATACCAATGGAGAAAATTCCTAAAAAGTATGATAACATGCATCATATTCTCATAAAATAAGCATGAATATGAGTTAATTAGGATACACATTTAAGTTATAAATGCATGTTATCAACATGCATCGTCTCAAGCCGTACCTGACATCAGAGCCACCCGCACCTGCAAAAAAGGTAAATCTGCATTTTCATGAGCACTCAAGGACGTGAAGGTATCACCCTCGACCCATCATTATTCATAGGATTTATTTTTGTTTAGTATGGCTGAAGACGTTAAACTTAGCGCTCTTGGGAGGCACCCCAAGATTATCTTACCTTTTCAGTTTTTCTTTGTTTTTCAGTTTTTCTAGATATCAGAGAACTACACTAGGAAAGGGCGCGCCTGCACAAAAATCCCACGAACAAGCATCACGAAATAATGAGCTTTTCTAAACCTTACTTTTCTCACCATATTTTTGTATCGTTTTCATGCCATGATTCGATGATTTTTCACATGAGCATATAGTTTTCATTGAGGGCAACGAAAGATTCTAGTTGGGGGTGAGGACTTAGCAAAAGCTCTGCTATTTTCAATTTTTTTTTAAAATTCTACACTCTAAAAACTCCTATTTTTCAAAAAAATTGGATCTACACTATCCCACCCTAGAATTCTTTTCATCTAGAGATCCGACCTACTAGAGATGTAGAAGTGAGGGCCTTATAGCCCATACGATTACATTTTGAGTAATAAAGCTAAATAATCTAGAGAAACCATGGATTATACTTAGTGGTTGACTTCTTTGGGGTTGGGTACCTAATGGGTACCAAGGAAAAATAGTAATCACAGGTTGAAATACTATGGAAAAGGAGAGTATTTGAGAGAAGATTAAATTCCATCCCCTACCTATCATCAGCCAAAACTACTCAGTATAAGGAATTTCTCGATTCTAGACTTTCCCTTTTAAAGAGTGCAATGATCCATAATTCTTGTAGCACCTGTCTTTCCTTATAGGCATGTAGTTATATTTTCTAAAGCAAACAAGTAGTTACACCACCTTGTTTTTAAACTTCACTTTTGATAATGAACACTCCCAAGTGATTCACGCATCCACCTCATTTCCCATATCTTCCCCACATGTACTTATACCTTCACACTACACTTCATTTTGTTACACACTCTCTTCATCCTAAAACTCCTCCATATCATCATGCTAGTTTTCTGAAATGATAAAAAAATGGTGTTACAAGAAGTTAAAGAGAGAAATAAGAAGTTACAAGAAGGAAAATAAGTGAGAAAGATCTACTACCTTCATCTCTACCTTCACCATCATCTCCACCATCTATCCTATCCATCACCATCCACCTCATTTGGGAGTATAATTATCATAAGTGGTACCTTCTTTGTTTTAAAAATCTAATTTGTTTATCTGCATATTTGCTTTTAACCAAGTCATACATTTAGAAATAGTATCTTTTATTTTGTTCAGCCACCTCACACGATGCACCCAAAGATAGGAATCCTTTTGAATTGCACTCTTTACAGGAGGAAAGTGAGTTGAGGAAAATTCTAAAACACTAAGTAGCCTCCATTTTGAGGGAAGGAGTGATGTATTTATAGAGAGGGTAAGGAATTACATCTGCTCATGAGAGAGTGAGTATCTTTTCATCACCAAATCATCATACCTTAGATATGCTCACCTTGATTACAATTTAGAATTTCACTCAAGCATTAGCCGATCATCACTACCCTAACATGCACTAAATAAGTCAACCTAGAGATGGAATCTAGATCATTATGGCCTACACTATGAGGAAAATGTGATCATACATTCATACACTTCACCTTTTTAGTAGTAGGACCAATGGATGAAAGGACCTTCTAGGAAGATTATATAGTAAATTTCTAAGAGTATAGCAATCATTTAAGTTGGGGGGGGGGTGTGATAACATGCTAATTAGACATGGATAAACATGATTATTGATGCATATTAAGGCATAAATGATTTAGTTTCTATGCCTGTTATCATATTTATGAGTATTTATCTATCATTCCATGGAAAAGTCATTATAATCTCAAAATACTTTAAATTAGGGTTAAATATGATGAATTCAAGATAAATAATTTTATAACCCTTCTTTTGAGATTATAGGTGTTTTTCAAGTTAAAATAGTGAGAGAAATCATTTTATAAACATTTATTTAAATTTTCTTAATTTAAAAATTCTTAAGAATTAAATGTATTTGTGAAATGGTAATTAAAACTCTCATTATTTATTAATTTTTACTTTTTAGAATGATAGATAATTAAATTTTGGATCAAATAAAACAAATTTGGCTTAATTTGGAGTTATATTTTGAAAGTTATGAATTTTCTAATTTTTAGGGATTTTTCTAATTTATTTTTTAGTCTAAATCGTTTATAACAATTAAAAAAGGAATTAAAAGGGGGTTATTTTTGCGCGGGACCACGTGGATGCGACGTGGCACGCAAGGCCACGTGGTAGAGCCACGCGGACCCACGCGAGCGCCTGCGTGATGCGGATGTGACACGTGTGCATATATTTATTTACTCGTAATATAGGGTTATAGTACATATAAGCATTCCGATTATCGAAACTCGCTAACCGTATATTTCATCGCACCTTATATACCCTCCCTTTCTCTTTCATTTTTACCGTGTGGGACTATGTTCCACTCTAAATTTTGAATGCAAGTGACTGATAACATGCTATATTAACATAATAAAACATGATTTTTGATGCATATTAAGGTATAAATGGTTTCATTTACATGCATGTTATCATACTTATGTGTATTTTTCTATCATTCTATGAAAAATTCACTATAATCTAAAAAATAATTTAAATTAGGGTTAAATGTGATGATTTAAAAGATAAAAAAATTAATAACCCATCTTTACTTGAGATTATAAAGGTTTTTAAAATTAAAATAATGAGAGAAAAGGTTTTTATAAACATTTATTTACTTTTTTAAGTTAAAATCTTTAAATAAATAAATGTATTTTTGAAATAATATTTAAAACTCTCATTATTTATTAATTTTGACTTTTTAGAATGATAGATAATTAAATTTCAGATCAAATGAAAGAAATTTGGATTAATTTGGAGTTATAAGTTATGAATTTTCTATTTCTAGGGATTTTTTCCAGATTTTTCTGAATTTATTTTGATTTTTAAATAATAAAAATGAATTAAAAAAGTGGCAAAAAGCGGGTTAATTCCGCGCGGGACCCGCGTGGATGCGATGTGGCATGCAAGGCCACGTGGCAGCGCCACGCGGACCCACGCGGCGCCTACGCGGCACAATATATACTTATATTTATATACTTTACATTATATATAGTAAGTTCAGCCTTCTGTATATCGGAAGGGAATATTAATTCCCTTAAAACACCGCTCATTATAAACCCGATCGCCTTCTTTAATTTTTCCCGTTTGGGACTAAGTCCCTCACATTCTTTTAAATGCAGGTGATGTGGCCGCTCACAGTGCGTTGGATCGGGCGAGGCGCAGAAGATGGCGCGTCGATTGCGTGCGCTCGCGGTCCACCGGAGATGATCAATGTGTTCTACCTTCATTTCCGCACCTCTGGAGCTCTTGAAATCAAGATTTCATCGTGTAGATCGGTAGAAATTGCAGCTTGAACTCATCGTGGCGTTCTTCGGTGTTTTCGTTGATTAATCGGTTTAATCGAGCTAATCCGATTGCTAGTCGTGGTTAGTGGAAGCGGTTTTTACCAAGAATTAGTTTATTTAAGTTTGATTTCGATTTAGATTAGGATTTAAGGTTCAATTTGGTGGAATCTTAGATAAAATCGCGATTTTCGATTCCGAAATTTTCTCTCCACTTCAATTTTCGATTTCTCCACGAAATCATGTCCAAATTCGATGATTCATGATTCCGTGGAATCGATTTGAAGTTATCTTTCATAATTTTGAAGAATACATCAAGAAATTCCTTATTTCCTTGTGGATTCCCTGTGGAGTTAATTTTACAAAATTGGTAAGTTCGGTATTATTTTTGACACGAGACCGTGTGAAATCGATGACCTCGTGGTCTCGTCTCGTTAGTGACATGGCCAAACGAGATGCATTGGATCAAAAAGCGTGATGAATATCACACTTTGACGTAGAGTCCACCCAATCATCCATCAAGCACGTATCTTAAAGCGAGAGTTATAACGGTCGAGATTGAAATGCGCGCAACACATTAGGATCGTCGGATCGCGATCCAACGGAGGCAAATCCGATGTGTTTTATAATGCAAAACACTTGGCTTCATCTGAGCACTCCATCAACGATCAGACGACAGCGATTTTTTGGTAATGGTTGATGATGAGCCGTTTCATCAGAACTGTCGATTAAATCTAATCGGACAGTTACGCCCAAATGTCCTATAAATTGAGATTTTTTTCGATTTGTAAAGCATTCGAGAGCAAATCAATCCAATTGATATGTTTAGACACCAATACTCTTGAATCTATTAACCTATCCTCTTCTAGACTCAATTCCGCGTTCACGGAGGGTTTAAGATCAAGATTTGGCCGAAAGACGAAGGAGAAATCGACGCTTGAACTCATGATCGCGGTTTTTTGGGTTTTTTATTAAAAGTCTTGATCCGACAATTAATCGGGTTAATCCAATTGCAATCTTGGGTTAGTGGATGCGGTTTTTACTAATCTTTTGTCTATTCATGTTTAATTTTCGTTTAGATTATGAATTAAGTTTAATTTAGATTAGATTTTTGGTTTAATTGTGATTTCAAGTTTCAGAAATCACTCCGTACTTCGATCTTCAATTTCTCCACGAAATCAAAGTCTAATTCGATGATTTTTTATTCCGTGAAATTGCCTTGAAGTTCTCTATTATAATCTACTATTTTTCCCAATTTCTACCATCAATTCGTCATCCGATTTGATCAATTTCGAAGAAAACATCAGAAATTTCCTTAATTCCCTGTGGATTAGACCCTTATTTACCATTATACCCATCAATTCGAGATATTTTGATGGAGAATTATTTTTAAACATGAACACAAGGGTTCTAAGTGAACCTATCCTCCTCCTCCTCCTCCTCCTTATCCACAAGCTTGATAAATTATCCATTAATTAAATGGATGAAGAAGACCTCTCTAAATAATTAAAGAGAGAGTA
>CM044111.1:5361845-5381019 GCA_024174645.1 Lemna minuta | reverse complement strand
TATTGATATATAATTCATGATTTTTGGATAATAAATGGATTTATTATAAATTATTGAATATCAAATATTAGAAAATCCCCGAAATGAACACCTCTGAGGAAATCTTCAAATTGACCGGTCAAATGAAATCCAAATATTGCAATTTATATGTCAATGGATAGCTAAGAACCAGAGTAATCTATGTAAATCAAAATGATCAAATTGCAATTTGTAGATCCAAATTTGAATGGGTTCCTGGTCCTGGTCAGAGACCACTGTGTTCGCGTCGGCGGTCCAACAAAGAGGCATTCCCTGCTTGCTGGGAATGGTATCTTTCTTTCCATTCCGAACGACACGCTTCGCCTGCTCCCTCCCCGAGTTGCTCGTAAACTCACCACAACTTCTTTTCCAGAATCTTTTCAGAATCTTGACTTCGTAACTTTGAAAGTAATTGACCCCGAAGTCAACATTTGACTTTTGATGAAAGATGAACAGTGCTCGGTCAAACGTTAAATTGAAGAGTCAAATGAACTTGTAATTCAACGAATGTGCTATCCACGGAAAGCTGATGAAAAGAGGAATCCAATGAAACTAAAATCAAGTGCTTTGGAATTATAATCAAAGAGATATCCTATTTTCAAAATCAGCAATTTTTTAGACTCAAATTTGGAAAAATGAAGAACACTAAGAACTAATTTGCAAAATTAAACTTCTAGATCTAATAAAAACTCAAATTACCTCCTGATAATCGATCGAATCTTACTACTTACCCGATTTCCGCAAGAATGGGCCTTCAGTTCTCGTGGATTGAAGCAAATTTGCTCGGATTCTTCCTCGTGGACGTTTGGAATTTAAGGGGAAAATTCGATGAAAATCAAGGAGGAATTTGCGACCAATCCCGCTCCAATTGCTTTCGCAATCGAGTTTAAACACGGGGGGATCATGAAGAACTAAAGATCTTCCTCGAAATTCGCTTAATTACCTTCACGTCGATCAAAAGTTGAAGAACAATAAGGGAGAATACATCGCTTTTAAAGGAGATTTTGGCCCAAAAATCTTGGCCGATGGATGCGGTCATGGGAGCGGATTGAAGGCGTCGTGGGAGCGATTCCCTTGGCAATAATCGTGGCTTCAATCCCATGATGAATCAGCCTCGATTTGGCGGTGAATTAGCCACGATTGCGCGACGATCGGGCCACGATCACCCGTCGATCGTGGTTCTTTGCGAAAGAACGCCAGCCGTTTGATGAAGATCAGATAGGTTGAGTGGTCTCTGATCGCACGATCTAGCTGCCTTCCGTCGTCCGTTCGATGAGGATCAACGCTCCAGAGGGGAGTCCACGTCGCTTTCCTGGAGCCGTCGGATTAATCGGGGCTCAATGCGTCCCGATGACAGCCTCAATCGCAATGATCAGCTTGCAAAGCATCGGACGATCCCGACGCCTCCACGTGTCACCAGGTAAGCCTTTCGATCGTCGTTACTGATGAACTAAAACTTGGTTGATTATATCGTTGTTGTGTGTTCTAATTCATTCAATACATTTATAATTCCTCACTTAGAACAGTAGTAAGCAAGGGTCTGTCCTCAGGGAATCTAGGTAATGAGGGTTGAGACGAAAGTAGAAGAAGGGGTGAATTCCTATAGTGGAGGATATTAGAAGTTAGAAGGAGAATTAAATAGAGGTAATGGATGTAATTGGTGAGATTATATTTCTGTAGTACTAATTAGAGGAAAAGAGATTAGAATTGGAAGAGAAGAGATTGATGGAATGTGAGAAAAGAGAAATGAAGGAGAGATAAGAGAGGTGAAATCGTGTAGAGATAGATGATATGGTTTGGTAAGATTTGTGAAGCAAATGCAATAACCTACAATTAGAATAGAAGAAAAGATCCTACATTATCCATGGAAAAAGGCTTACAAGAGAATCCTCCTCCGAATCTTCCCACAAACCCCGTGTTGGTGCCAATCCTAGGCCGGTGGTGCTTGATTCGCTACTTTGACGACATCTCCTCTTGATCTCCTTCTCCGTAACAAACTCAAGCATCCGATGATACTTAGCTTGGGCCTAAGCTTCTCCCCCTTTCCCGCTGGTGACCTCGTGTCAAGAGAGAGGCAAAAGACAAGAGAATCTCGAGTGGAGGAGGAGCACTTTTTAGGAGTTAGGGCTTCCTCTCAATCCGACGGTCGAGATTGATTTTCGAGAGCTTCGAGGGTCCGATGGAAATCTCAACCGTACAGATTGGAAGAGCACGGTGAGATTAGCCTCTCTTCAAAATTTCATCCCGATCGGACGGCTAGATTATGAGATATCACCCTTTCTTTTTCGAGCATTCCTAGCCGTCCCGATCGGTGATCTCTTGTGTCAGCGGTCCTCCTTCATCAAGCCATCGGATCGCGCCACGTCACCCTCACGCCAGCCGTCGGATTTCCGCCACGTCACCTGCAAGATAATCAACCGTTAAATAAAGTCAGGTAAATGAGAGGAATCACGCGATTCACTTTCGCCGCAGCATTCCTCCTTTAGCGCGACAAGAGAGCGCCACGTCGCTCTTCTTATTCCGCTTGCAGGGTCAACAATAACCGCGCACGCAGGTAAGTAAAATTTACTAATATTTTAATCGTTAAAACGAAAAACGACAAAACAATAACATAAACAAAAACGACAAAAACCGCAAAATTCGTAACGATGAAATAAAATACTATTTAATCTAACCCTCGATTCGACAAAACGACAAAACGGCGGAATAAAATAAACAAAACGACGAAACGAAATAACAAAACAACGAAACCGCGAGAAAACGACAAAGCGGAGTTGGCAAAACGACAAAAGAAAAGAAAGACAAAACGATAAAATAGAGCGATGACATGTAGCGACAAAACGATAAAATGCGCGACTATTCCTCATTCTGGCCAACTCTGCGGCACCCAGCCGCGAGTGCTCCACGCCATCTGCACCGTAAGTAAACGACAAAAAAATAGATGATTATAATAATAAAAATAATAATAAAAATAAAAACAAACTAAAGAGAAAACGTCGCTACTGCATCGCGACACGTGTCGCGATCTGGTGGCGTCTATCTGACTTACCTTTCCAAAACCGAAATTTGTAGATATACCCCTGACGCCCATAATTATGCAAGAATCATTGGATTAATTGGAAATAAGCCATGAAAATTCATTTAAATCACTTATAAATCCAAACAAAAAATATATTTTGCTATAAAAATTCATTTCATTGCTCATTCATAATCTAAGAGAGATATCCAAATATTATAAAGTTCAGGAAATACTATAAAAGCATAATGTGGCAAGATTAAGGAATTTAAGCATAATAACACATAAATATATTCTTTTTAAGCCAAATGTTCATGAAAAGTTAGAGTTAAAGGTCATAGATTTATGTGTTATCAGTTACTTAAACCCGATTAAACGCACGTGTTGATTTTATGATCGCGTGGACTCGGGTCCACGCGATCTCTGAATCCGACGCCTGCCGTGCGTCCACGTCGCCTGTATGTAAAGAGGTTAGACGGGACATAGTCCCACAAGGAGAAAACTAGCGAATATGTCGTGCATATATTGAGGGCCGTGGTAACGCCTTTGCGTTATCGCCCCAATACTCTCACCAGGGCCCACTAACCCAAGGGCCCTTTCACTCGCCAGTGCCTCTCGCCACGTGGTGCCCTCGCGGGCGTTCGCGTGGACCCGCGTGGACACGCGTGGCCTCCTACCACGTGTCCGCACCCTGTGCGCCACCTACGCCTCGTGCGGGCCACCCGTGGCTCTGCCACGTGGCCTCAGTGCCGCGTCGCATCCACGCGGTGGTCTCGTGCGCCACGTCAGTTCGCCCACTGGTCCCACTCACCACGTCAGCACCTGCGGGTATGTAAACCCCTTTTTGCGATTTTTTAAATAAGAAAACTTAATAAAAATTCATTTAAAATCAGATAAAAATCAGAAAAAGGACATAACTTCAAAATTCATAACTTAAAATATACAACTCCTTTTTAATCCAAATTTTTCTCCATTGGATCACAAATTTCTTCCTTTTTAACATCATATCATTTAAAATATCTTTTCAAAGAAGAAATCAAGATGAATTAAAAATTACTTAACTCATTTCTGAATAAATATTCTAAATCATAAATTCATTTTAAAATTATCCTTCAAAACCTGCACTAAAGTCAAAATCATTCAAGAAAAGAGATTAACTTCTATTAATTTTAACTTAACAAAAGACTAATCATCTATCAAGCATGAAATTATCCCTAATTTATGCATAAATATTGACTTTAGTGAAATGACATACCAATGGAGAAAATTCCTAAAAAGTATGATAACATGCATCATATTCTCATAAATTAAGCATGAATATGAGTTAATTAGGAAAATAATTTAGGTTATAAATGCATGTTATCATGGGTCGAGGCAATTCCCACTAGGACAAACGATCATCGGGAGGTTCTACGATTCATCACATGATGCATCTTTGCCCGATACGGTTTTCCGAGGGCTATCATCAGCGACGGCGGCTCACACTTCAACAACTCTCACTTCCGGGCGCTGTTAAAGAAGTACGGAGTACACCACCGCATCACCACGTCATACCACCTCCAGGCGAAAGGGCAAGTAGAGGTAAGTAATCGAGAAGTCAAAACTATACTTAAAAAGATAATTCGTCCAGATGGGAAGGATTGGACACACAAGCTTCCCGACGCATTATGGGCATACAGGACGAGCATACAAGACACCCATCGGGATGTCTCCCTTCTGGCTTATCTTCCGGAAAGCATGCCACCTTTCGGTTGAGCTAGAGCATCGAGCTTACTGGGCTATCAAAAAGCTCAACCTCGCACTGGACGAAGCAGGGAAAGAACGACTTCTCCAGCTTCAGGAGTTACGGGAGCTAAGGCACGACGTGTACGAAAATGCGGCGATATACAAGGAGTAGACCAAGGCCTTCCACGACCGACATATCCAACGACGATCATTCCAGGTCAACGACAAGGTCTGGCTCTACAATTCGCGCCTCAAGCTCTTCCCTAGAAAGCTGCGCTCTAGATGAGATGGTCCTTATGTGGTTCTGGAATGGTTTGAGCGGTACTCATCTCTGACCCTAAAACCAGTCGACAATTCAAGGTAAACGGCCATCGTCTCAAGCCGTACTTGACCTCAGAGCCACCCGCACCAGCAGATAAGGTAAATCTGCATCTTCCCGAGCACGCGAGGACGTGACGGTATCACCCTCGACCCATCAGTAGTTGTAGGTTTTATTTTTATTTAGTGTGGCTGAAGACGTTAAACTTAGCGCTCTTGAGAGGCACCCCAATATTATCTTACCTTTTTAGTTTTATGTGTTTTTTAGTTTTTTTATAGATATCGGAGAACTACACTAGGAAAGGGCACACCTGCATCGGAAATCCCACGAGCATCACGAAATAATGAGCCTTTCTAAACCTCTCTCACCACATTTTTATCGTTTTTCATGCCATGATTCGATGAGTTTTCACATGAGCATGTAGTTTTCATTGAGGGCAATGAAAGATTCTAGTTGGGGGGTGAGGATTTAGAAAAAGCTCTACCATTTTTCAAAAACTTTAAAATTCTACCTTCTAAAAACTCATATTTTTCAAAATTTTGATCTAATCTACCACACCTTAGAAGTCTTTTCATCTAGAGATCTAACCTACTAGAGATGCAGAAGTGAGGACCTCATAGCCCATATGATTACATTTTGATTAATAAAGCCAAATGATCTAGAGAAACCATGGATTAGACTTAGTGGTTGACTTCTTTGGGGTTGGGTACCTTACAGGCACCAAGGAAAAAGAGTAATCAGAGGTTGAAATGCTATGGGATTGAAAAGGAGAGTACTTGAGAGAAAATAAAATTCTATCCCCTACCTATTATTAGCCAAAACTGCTTAGTATAAGGAATTTCTCGATTCTAGACTTTTCCCTTTAAAGAGTGCAATGATCTATAATTTTTGTAGCACCTATCTTTCCTTATAGGCATGTAGTTTTATCTCTTCCAAAGCAGTCAAGTAGTTACACTACGTTGCTTTAAACTTCACTTTTGATGATGAACACTCCTAAGTGAACTCACATATCCATCTCACCTTCCATTTTTCTCCCACATGTACTTATACCTTCACTACACTTCATTTGCTACACACTCTCTTCAGAAATCCTAAAACTCCTCCACATCATCATTCTAGTCTTCTGAAATGCTTAAAAAAAAGAAAGAGGAGAAAAGTCAAAAGAAAGAGAAAAATAAGAACTTACAAGAAGGAAAATAAGTGGGAATATCTTCTACCTTTATCTCTACCTCCACTATCATCTCCACCATCTACCTTATCCATCACCATCCACCTCACTTGGGAGTATAATTATCATAAGTGGTACCTTCTTTGTTTTTATAATTCACTTTGTTTTATCAGCATATTTGCTTTTAGCCAAGTCATACCTTTAGAAATAGTATCTTTTCTTTCCTTCAACCTCCTCACACAATGCATCCAAAGATAGGAATCCTTTTGAATTGCACTCTTTTAATGAGGAAAGCGAGTTGAGGGGAATTCTAAGTATTAAGTAGCCTCCATTTTGAGGGAAGGAGTGATGTACTTATGGAGAGGTAAGGAATTACATCCACTCATGAGAGAGTGAGTATATTTTCATCACCATAGCATCATACCTTAGACATGCTCACCTTGATTACAATAAAGAATTAGACTTGAGCATTAGCCAATGAGCACTACCCTAACATGCACTAAAGAAGTCAAACTTAGAGATGGAATCTAGATCATTATGGCCTACACTATGAGGAAAATGTGATCATACATTTATACACTTCACCTTTTTAGTAGGATCAAAGGATGAAAAGACTTTCTAGGGAGATCATATAGTGAATTGCTAAGAGACTAGCAATAATTTAAGTTGGGGGGTGTGATAACATGCTAAATTAACATGATAAAACATGATTATTGATGCATATTAAGGGGTAAATGATTTTATTTCCATGCATGTTATCATATTTATGTGTATTTTTCTATCATTCCATGAAAAAAGTCATTATAATCTCAAAAACACTTTAAATTAGGGTTAAATATGATGATTTAAAGATAAATAATTAATAACCCATCTTTACTTGAGATTATAGATGTTTTTAGAGCTAAAATAATGAGAGAAATCAATTTATAAACATTTATTTATAAATAGAAAACACTTAAAAAATAATAATGTTTTTGAAATAAGATTTAAAACTCTCATTATTTGTCAATTTTTATCTTTTAGAATGATAGATAATTAAATTTCGGATCAAATGAAAGAAATTTGGATTAATTTGGAGTTATATTTTAAAAGTTATGAATTTTCTAATTTATAGGGATTTTTTCGGATTTTTCCTGAATTATTTTCGATTTTTAAACGATTAAAAACAAATTAAAAATTGGCAAAATGTGGTTTATTTTTGCGCAGGGACCCACGTGGATGCGACGTGGCACGCAAGGCCACGTGGCAGCGCCACGCAGGCCCACGCGGTGCCTACGCGGCGCAATGTGACGCTTATTTATATTTATCAAATATATCTTGGTTATAATACTTATAAGTCTTCCGATTATCGAAAGATAATTATTATCTCTCTTATTTCGTCCCATATTATAAACCCGCCCCCTTCTTTTAATTTAATCCGTGTGGGACTAAGTTCCACACGGCATTTTAAATTTCAGGTGACGTGGCCGAAGGAGGAGCCTTGGATCGAACGGCGTAACGATCGACGCGCATGGATCGCGTGGACTCGCGGTCCACCAAATCTCATCAGACGCACGTGTCTAAAAGGAGGAGTTATAAAGGCCCTAATTGAATCGCGCGCTACACATCCGGACCATCAGATCGCGATCCGAGGGGCGAAAAACTCATGTGTTTTATAACGCATCTCATTAAGCTTAATCAGAGCCCTTCACCAAGATCGGATGGCCACGACATTGTTGAAACGGTCCACGATGGACCATTCCATCATAACCGTTGATCGTTTCGATCGGACGGTTACGCCCAAATGCCCTATAAAAACAAGGTGTTCTTCCGATTTGGAAGCATTCGAGTTAGAAATCAATCCAATTGATCTATTTAGACACCTCCCTTCTCGAATCTCTCAATTCTAGCTTCTTCTACACTAATTTCCGCGTCCACGGAGGGCAATAACTCGAGATTTGGTTGAGTAGTGAAGGAGAAATCGACGCTTGAATCTCCACATCGCATTCTTTACGTTTTCGGCTATTAAGAGGTTTAATCTTGTTAATTTGATCGCTATTTGGGATTATTGGAAGCGGTTTTTCATAATATATCATCCAAGCATGTTTAATTTCAATTTAGTTTAGGGTTTAAGGTTTAATTTTGTTTCAATTTCATCAATTTTGCGATTTTTCAACGTTCAAAAATTCCTCCCACTTCGATCTTCAATTTCTCCGCAAAATCAAGATCAATTTCGATGATTCTTGATTCCGTGGAAGCGATTTGAAGTTGTCTTTCATAATATACCATTTTCCCCATTTTCTACCATCGATTTATCATCCGATTTGATCAATTTTGAAGAAAAGATCAAGAATTTCCTTATTTCCTTGTGGATTTGACCCTTATTTACCATTATACCCCTCAATTCGAATAATTTTCATCAAATTGGTAAGTTTAGACTTATTTTTTACATGAGACCGTGTGAAATCGACGACCTCGCAGTTTCGTCTCGTTAATCAACAGTCGAGATTGTGAACGTTTGGTGAATTGACGCGATTAACTCGTGAGCGTCCGATCTTTGAGAGATAAGGCGTCGCTTCAATTCGTCCGTTGGATCTTCATCCGAAGATGCCGATAAGTCGAGGAGTCCACCGATTGTGACTAATTGTGACCGTTATAACTCCCTTGATGAACCGCAAAGATTAAACGCATTTTAATCGAATCGATGCTTTATAAGATGCTGTCGCGTACCCCTTGAGTAAGTGTCATCCGACGCACGTAATTAAATCACGCGATCGGATGTCTCACGCAGCGCCACGTCACCTGAAATAAAAATCAAAGTAACATAGTCTCACACGGAGTAATTTAAGGGATTTAATCGGGTTTATAAGATATGCGGATTTAAGCGGTTAGCTTAAATCCGATTACAGATGCTCCTAACCCATTTATAAATTCCGCGCACATGTCACGCACACACATGTGTGTCACGCACACACGTCACGCACACACGCACGCAAGCATGTCCACGTGTCACACGGACACATGTCCGCGCTTCACCACGTGGCTTCGCTCCACCACATCAGCGCACAATAATTATAAACCTTTTTTATTCTTTTTAACTATTTTAAAATCGAAAATACAGTTAAATAAATTCAGAAAAATTGCTAAAAATTCCTAAAAATTAGAAAAATCATAACTTTCAAAATGCAACTCCAAATTAATTCAAATTTGTTATTTTCGATCAAAAATTGAATTATCTATCATTATAAAAAGTCAAAATATTCAAATAACAAGAGAATGAATTTTAATTAAATAAATACATTCATATATCTTCTAAAATAACTTTAGAAAAATACATGAATATAAATAAAGATCTTTTCTCTTATACTTTAATCATTAAAACATAGTTATGATCTCAAATATAATTAGGATTAAAATACAAATATTTAATTATGTATAATTATCTATATAATGGAGTATTTTTATATCATAACATGAAATTATGTAAAATGATAGAAATATACTTAAAATATGATAACATGCATACAATTGGAATAATTAATGCCATTATTTGCATTAATAATCATGTAAATTCATGTATAAAGTGCATGTTATCAGACATCCATTCAATAGATGTATACATTCTAAACTAGTTCTCTAACGGATAGTGCTCACAAGAAGACGGAAACCAATCATTGGGGAAAATTGATCCATTAGCATGGCTTGATATATGACAATCAAGAGAGAATTTTTAATTGAACATTTGAGGGCACATTTTTGTTTTCATCCTCTATCCATGCATTGATCTCACAAGGAGCTCCAAAACTTAGGGATTTTATGATTTTATGTATGCCTATATCATTGGCTGGCCTAAAAAATAAAGGGCATTGAGGGATCATCATTCCTGTTTGGAACATCAATTATATTATGTTTCTTTTAATTCCTTTTTACTCTGCATGCTGATTTCAAAACACCTACGCAATCTTGAATGAATGATTGAAATACAAGCATCACTAGATTCAAACTTTGAACTAACAACAATCAAAATTAGACTAGGATCTCTTTTATCGGTCTTAATATTTTCTTATTTGATCATCAATCTCAACATTTTTTTTCTTCATTGATATCAAATATTCCTATCTTGTCATGTCCTTTAATGCTGGAAAGAGATAGAAGAGGTTGATTTCGAGGTAGATTTTTATAAAAACTGGTGCCAATGATTCAAAAAACACGGCAATAACCATTGAGATGTCATATGTACCCCTTGTCCTCAAACCAATCGTCACAAGAAAGGTCTCAAAAAGAGAAATGCAATGACAGTGTTAAATTGAAGTAAAGATCAACAAAAAATCACAGAATAATCCTAGAAATTTGGTATCATGTGAAAAGAGAAACCGGGGGGATAAGAAGGGTTTAACTCTTTTGGGGTACAAAGAGCTTTACAAGAACATGATCCAATAACAAAAAACATGAGATAAAAACACACACCGACACAGACATACTTCTTGAAAATATAAAAGAGCAAATATAACTTCTAATGAGACCATGTGCTGTACTATTCTACACATAAGAAATATTCTGCTGAACTTCTTCCTAATACTGCATCTATGTTCTGCGCCTACTTCCCCAATAAGTGTCAACAGGTGAACTAGTCGGTTCTCAGGAATCAGAACTAATTAATCAGCCAATAGTCATTGTGTATTTAAACTTTGCAGTTCATATACCTCAACTTAGTCTCCGAAGCAAAGCCTTGTTAGGCCCGAAATCAGGCTTGGAAATAAAGCTTTTTAGTCCAAATAGAGAGGAGCCAAAGGCCAGTTAGCAAGAAACAACCCCGTCAAGGAAGAAAGAGCACGAACGTTTCATTTCCAAGGGAAGTCGAAAGGACCAGAATGTACGAGGGGGGAAGTTCAGCCTGGGATGTGTTGAGGTCGCGGGCCAGCACTGACCGTGAACTGGCTATGGATTCCCCAACTAGGTCATATTTTGGGACACAGAGAGGGCCTTTTAGAACATCATATGGGGACTGTGTATTGCGCAATATTTTTGTTTGCGATTTCTAACTGTTAACATTTACAGCTGCACCCTCGCAGTAGAACACAAAGAATAAAGAAATAATCAAACTACTGTACAGTGTTCAATGAATAACGAATGAAATGATCAAATCAGTATTGGGGGAGCACAGCAGATAATATTGTGCACTCCCCTCGTTTGAGACGAAGGACGCGTTTTCACGGGGAACCAGTCGACGGTACGACTCCCCCCTGTTTGGAGAACTCGACGTTGCGGCAGAAGCTAGTCGCCGGTGTCCCGCTCTTGGCCACGAGGTTTATGTTCTGAAGGCTTATTGCCTGGCAGGGCACTGTGTCGCTGCAGTCCAAATTAATGGCCACCGCCGTGGCGCTCGTGCCCTTGATGTTTTGGTAAGTCACGCCGCTCACCGAGACTGCGGATTTCTGCGTCGTCAAGATCAACCATAACCTCCCAGTCAGCAACCGGACATTAGATACGGGAAGAGAGATAGATAGATCGATAGATAGATTGATTGACTGATTGATAAATCGATAGATAGATAGATAGATAGATAGATAGATAGATAGATAGATAGATAGATAGATAGATAGATAGATAGATAGATAGATAGATAGATAGATAGATAGATAGATAGATAGATAGATAGATAGATAGATAGATAGATAGATAGATAGATAGATAGATAGATAGATAGATAGATAGATAGATAGATAGATAGATAGATAGATAGATAGATAGATAGATAGATAGATAGATAGATAGATAGATAGATAGATAGATAGATAGATAGATAGATAGATAGATAGATAGATAGATAGATAGATAGATAGATAGATAGATAGATAGATAGATAGATAGATAGATAGATAGATAGATAGATAGATAGATAGATAGATAGATAGATAGATAGATAGATAGATAGATAGATAGATAGATAGATAGATAGATAGATAAGGGGGAATGAAGAGCATTGAGGGATCATCATTTGTGTTCGGAACATCATTTATAATATGTTTCTTGTAATTCATTTTTATTCTTCATGCTGATTGCAAAACACCTCCGCACTCATCAATGAATGATTGAAATACAAGCATCACTAGATTGAAACTTTGAACTAATAACAATCAAAATTAGACTAGGATCTCTTTTATTGGTCTTAATATTTTCTTATTTGATTATCAATCTCAACATTTTTTTTCTTCATTGATATCAAATATTCCTATCTTGGAAAGAATATTTTGACATTCTCGACTTTTGCCCTCTATTCATTCATTCTCCACATTTATCTCATTTGCTTTCTTTGCAAAATATTCAATTTGCATAAACTAAAGTTATAACCTTATAATTTTATTCTCTATCGTTCAATTCCTTAATAACTTATAGGTGGTAATTTTTTATTAAGGTGAAATTTTATAAATATTATCCCACAACTTTCATTGACCAAAATGACATATTTAAAATCTAAATTTGACTTATCAACCAAATAGTCAATTTTCCAAATATTCATTAGAGGTCAGTAATTCTTAGGTATTTGAGATATTCTCCACTTCCATATCTCAAAATATGCCTTCAGCTATATTTCAACCTTTTTAAGGGTTGAAAATGGTCACCAATGTACTTACCTATTATGACAAATACATGCTTGGTGAAAAAATGTGACTACTCATTTTAACAAATAGTTACCCTAAATTTATGTCAACATTATTTTGAAACATAATTTCTCTAGCCAATGTTCATAGGGTAGGAAAACTCTACAATATTTGCCACAAGATCTTTTCCAAAATCAATGTACTTGCCAAAAAGATCTTTTCCGAAAATTTTGCGAGAAATCTTTTCATGTCCTTGAATGTTGGAAAGATATAGAAGACGATGATTTTGAGGTAGATTTTTATAAAAACTGGTGCCAATGATTCAAAAAACACGGCAATAACCATTGAGATGTCATATGTACCCCTTGTCCTCAAACCAATCGTCACAAGAAAGGTCTCAAAAAGAGAAATGCAATGACAGTGTTAAATTGAAGTAAAGATCAACAAAAAATCACAGAATAATCCTAGAAATTTGGTATCATGTGAAAAGAGAAACCGGGGGGATAAAGAGGGTTTAACTCTTTTGGGGTACAAAGAGCTTTACAAGAACAAGATCCAATAACAAAAAACATGAGATAAAAACACACACCGACACAGACATACTTCTTGAAAATATAAAAGAGCAAATATAACTTCTAATGAGACCATGTGCTGTACTATTCTACACATAAGAAATATTCTGCTGAACTTCTTCCTAATACTGCATCTATGTTCTTCGCCTACTTCCCCAATAAGTGTCAACAGGTGAACTAGTCGGTTCTCAGGAATCAGAACTAATTAATCAGCTAATAGTCATTGTGTATTTAAACTTTGCAGTTCATATACCTCAACTTAGTCTCCGAAGCAAAGCCTTGTTAGACCCGAAATCAGGCTTGGAAATAAAGCTTTTTAGTCCAAATAGAGAGGAGCCAAAGGCCAGTTAGCAAGAAACAACCCCGTCAAGGAAGAAAGGGCACGAACGTTTCATTTCCAAGGGAAGTCGAAAGGACCAGAATGTACGAGGGGGGAAGTTCAGCCTGGGATGTGTTGAGGTCGCGGGCCAGCACTGACCGTGAACTGGCTATGGATTCCCCAACTAGGTCATATTTTGGGACACAGAGAGGGCCTTTTAGAACATCATATGGGGACTGTGTATTGCGCAATATTTTTGTTTGCGATTTCTAACTGTTAACATTTACAGCTGCACCCTCGCAGCAGAATACAAAGAATAAAGAAATAATCAAACTACTGTACAGTGTTCAATGAATAACGAATGAAATGATCAAATCAGTATTGAGGGAGCACAGCAGATAATATTGTGCACTCCCCTCGTTTGAGACGAAGGACGCGTTTTCACGGGGAACCAGTCGACGGTACGACTCCCCCCTGTTTGGAGAACTCGACGTTACGGCAGAAGCTCTTCGCCGGTGTCCCGCTCTTGGCGACGAGGTTTATCTTCTCAAGGGTTATTGCCTGGCAGGGCACTGTGTCGCTGCAGTCCAAATTAATGGCCACCCCCGTGGCGCTCGTGCCCTTGATGTTTTGGTAGGTCACGCCGCTCACCGAGACTGCGGATTTCTGCGTCGTCAATATCAACCATAACCTCCCAGTAAGCAACCGAACATTAGATACGGGAAGAGAGATAGATAGATCGATAGATAGATAGATAGATAGATAGATAGATAGATAGATAGATAGATAGATAGATAGATAGATAGATAGATAGATAGATAGATAGATAGATAGATAGATAGATAGATAGATAGATAAGGGGGAGCTCGTACCTCCTGGCTGCACGGCTTTTGGGAGTCGCAGTATTTCTGGTCGATGATTATTGGGTTCTTCACGTTGTCCATTACGATGTTCCTGAAGACGATGTTTCTGGCGTACCCTTTCCCCCCCTGCATATTCAGACCAGTAAATAAATTAAGCCGCCGGAGACTGAATTTCCACAAAGGAGTGACATAGAGAATTTCGAAATCGAAGTCCTCTGAAAAAGCTAATTCTCACCTGCCAGGTCTTGATGCGGACACCGTTGGTGGTCCCCCTAAGCGTCGCTGTGTCGACCAACACGTCGGACACTGTGTCTACCGCGCCGTCGGCTCCCAAGCTCCCGACGCTGCCAGTAGCGCGCAACAACGGAAAACGTTAAGCCCAGTCGCGTGCAGAAGAGGAGCAGGAGAAACTAAAGGCCACTCATCAAACGTCGAGGGAGGAGAGAATAGTAGACTCGCACATACCTGATACCATGGCCAGGTCCGCAGACGACGCTGGTGACGGTCACGGAGCTCGAGCCCCCGACGATGGAGATGCAGTCGTCGCCCGTCGCTATGACGGAGTCGCTTATTTTCACGTTGGTGCTGCCGGAAACGTGGATGCCGTCAGTGTTGGGGCTCTCCTCGGGGGAGGAGACGGTCAACTGGGAGGCGCGTACGCCGGCGCAGTTTAAAAAGGTTACGTGCATCTGCTGGCTGTTCTTCAACTGGAGGTCCTCAACGCTCAGGCGATTGCAGGACTGGAAAGTCAACGCCTGCACATAAAAGCAAGTAAAGTAAGCGCGCGATCTTTCTCGCAAATAGCAGGGAATCCAGGTCGTCTTACCGTGGGCGCACCCTTGCATGTCTGCATCATAGTGAAGCAGAGAAGAGTGTCAGCAACGGAGGAAAATTGATGCAAAAATTCTAGGGCTTTTTGTTTTTGCCTACCTGCTTAGAGTCCACCTTGCAGGAGAACTTCCACCACACCTGCCCGTTGCCGTCGATGATTCCGCCGCCTTCAACGGTGAGATCGTCCACCTTGTCGAAGAGCATCCAGAACCTGCGGTCCGTTCCTTCCCAGTCTGATATCTTTTCAGAGGCGAGGATGGACCCCTTAATCTGTCGGATAACGAAGACGCCAAGAGGTTTAAGAAATAAGATCGCCACGTAGCGCTGGTGTTTTGGGTTCTCCGACTCACCGATACCGTGACCGTAGACTTGCACGGACCGGAGAAGACGATGGGCTTGAGTCTGTACGACTTCCCCTCAGGGACGAGCATCGTAACGGGCGCCGACGATGAACAGGCTGTTTTCCATGCCCCCGCGAAGGCCTGCATTTATCACTAATGTGAGACTGGAGAAAAGATGAGTCTCCTTTTAAAGCGAGGATATATTCGAAGAAGAGAGCACCACCTCTGTGTCGTCCGACGATCCATCTCCTAGAGCGCCGAAGTCGTTCACGCTCACCATCCCACTCGAGCTTCCGAGAGCGGATCTCTTAGGCTCACTGGCGGTGCCCGGAAACAGTTTCCTCCCGCTTAGGAGAGAGCGCGTAGCATCGGACGACAGAAGGCTAGAGGCCGTTCGCTGATCCGAAGATGAGCCGCTTCGAGTCAGCCAGAAAAAAACGAAGACATGGAAGAAAGTCGGGAGGCTCATTCGTTTTGGAGAGAAGAAAGGAAAATCTATGGAGGTCGATGTTGGAAGTAATTGTGAGAGACCACGGATACTTCGTCGCCGGTTTTATAGAGGAAGGAAGAGAGATATAATCATCAGATAGGACGGGTGAGATGGAAGAGACACAGACGCAAGAATCTGCTTACCGTTCATCTTACTCTAAATGAACCGCTTTGTCAAACTAGCGAATACGTGTCGAGTCTACAACCTTTTAAGCATGATTATTATTGCTGTTAAACGTCGGAGTAAAGATCATCAACGGCGCACGTTGACCGTTCCAGGGAATGCAGGGATCAAGGATATCCCGCCAGACAGGACTCCTTTCCCGGGTTGATCTGATACCGCGACCTTGCTCTCTAGATAGTTCAACTCGTGCTTCCATCTCGAGGGTGAAAGGTTTCGCACGTTTTAAACTTTGGTCAGCTGGCTTAAGGGACAAAGCTATCACGTGACGTGTTTTAGCGGGTTATTTAGAAGTTGCCTGGAAGATACCGCGCAGTGCATAAGCCGCCAGAGCAGTAAAGAAAGATAAGTGACTCTGTCTCAAACACCCATATCAGGATTTGCGGTGCTGTTCACATCTCCGACAACCTTCCCAACATTGCACGTCCTGCAATCAAGCCATTTCTCCCTTGAACGAAACAGAGAGAGAGAGAGAGAGAGCAGTATTACATGCAAATAAGCGGTTAAAATTGCTGCCCAATATCTTGGATAGCCTGTATAAATGTTTAGCTGCAGGCAATGAACTGGAGCTTCATTGCCTGTGAAGCTACACGCCCCCGTGCATCAAGTTACTATAATAAAATTTTAGTAATTCAAATGCCACCATCATTTCAAAGAACAAGTAGTGCCGTCCTAGAAGTGATAAACTTTCCATGATGAGGATAGGGAAAACCAGAATGAAGAACTAGTCAAGTGACGAGGGTAAAATGGAACACTTGGAAGAATTTCACTAAATTGGTCAAATTAGTTATTACCAATGTTAGTAATGAAAGGAATCTCATATCAAGCCCTTCATGACATCATAATCAGCATTATAGAAATCCAACAGAAAATGAAGTACTTTATATGCATATTTGAGACGTTTAAAAACATTCTCAACCTTATCCCAAGGTTTATACCTCAAGAAAATTCTTAATAATATTAGAACTAGGCTTTTTAACTATCATGTTAAATTTGACTCATGAAATTTTCAATGAATTTATTAAGTGCAATAATATAAGAGGAGGCATAGAAGACAATGGTGGTCAACACCCTTTTTTAAGTGGAATGAGGTCAAATGATCAACATCAGTCATGGATATGTAATACAAACTATGTAAATTAAAAAGGTGATGGAAATCATGTGGCCTATAAGCTAATCACACATTCATTTTTTGTTTATATTCATAGAAATTAACGTGTATTCATTGCCATTCTTGTGGGATGTTTGCAATGAAGTCCATGAGCATATGAAATGACCAATTGAATTATGATAAGATCATACTAAAGTGATCATTAGTCTTTAAACATATGTTCTAAATATTCTTAGTCGTGAGATATTTGAGAAGAACATCGAGTTATTTGAAAAGAATAGCACTATATAATCTCACTCATATAAGGAGCATGCCTGATCATGTGGCCATCAATATAGAGACACCAAGGATAGATAGTAGGTGCTCTGTAGAGAAAGAGTTCACTAAATTGATTCGTATAAATTCCTCATGAAACGAAATTGGTACGGTCGTTGAAAACACACTTCCTTGTGTCAAAATAATTTCCAAACTCACTGAAATTATGATTTAATTGTGAACTTACTAGGATACTGGTGAGTAAGAATCAAATCTATAGAGAATTAGAGAAAATATTTTGATGTATTCAATGTTTGATCACATTGGACAATGAATTGAGGTAAGAAATTAGAAAAATTGATATTTTTAGAAAGAAGACTCTTAGATGAATCCAAGGACTAAAAAATCATCAATTTGGATTCGTATTCGTAGAGAAATCAAGGAGTAAGATAAGGAGAAAAAAATATCACAAAGAGAGAGAAAATAACTAAATTTCATAAAATTTAACTAATCTATTGATCAAAATTAAAATCTAATGATATAGGATAAAATATTATGATGAAAATGTGTAATCTAACCCAAAATTGTGCTTGAAATGATCCACTTATTGCTATATCAAAGCTTTTCATTACGCATTTCAAAAAACAAAAATTTGGAGTTCAAGTGACAAATTCTTCATTTTCCCTTTACAAAACTGGATTTCAAACACTCCTCGTATGTGGAAATGAGTGTAGAAGAGGAATAAAACATGACATTGAAGAATTTTTCTGTCCTAAAGATTCAATTGATAAAAAAAATCCTTGAATGCCTAACACTGTCAAAGCGAGAGAATTTATAACAATTGAAAATTTGGCGTGATCGTTGTATCTTCTCCTTGATGAGATCAATGGTCATGATGAAATCCAAAGAGGTAAATCCTTATAGTTATGTCGCGACTGTTGGATCCTTAACGAAGCATCTGAATCGCGCCATGTGTCTACGTGAAGAGAGAGCATCGCCTCATCTCATCCTTTTGATCGTGATTCGATGTTTTAGGTCTATTTAGAGGTGCTTCAAATCTTGGTCGTTATAATTTCTCATATGAAAGGCCACGATTGATCCGTTTAATAAAATAGAATGTCACTCGATCATATGCTGCTATGTACCCCTACTAATAAGTGAAGATCAACGGTCGCAATTAACTCCACGAATGAAATGTCTCACATTACGCCACATCACCTGCAAAGAAATAAAAACAAAAATATTCGCACATTAAAAAAATTAAGGGAATGCGACAAGTATATAAGGAAGAGGCTTTTAAGCGGTTAGCTCATGCCCCCAAACAATGCACTTAACCACTTACCGCATGTAATAATGACGTGCACACGCATGCGCCATGTGGTGTG